>JABFQD010003059.1:0-13920 GCA_022817045.1 Psix sp. ZL-2020 | reverse complement strand
ACCTACCTCTAGTGACGGCGACGAGGGCTGGTTCTGTAATTGGAGGTCTTGTAGCTCCGAGGTTTGTATGCCCCTGATCGGCGATATCCCTTGGTTGTCGACGCGACCGGGGCTCGGAAGTTTAAATGCGCATATGATGACTTAGGCTGATACTTCTGGGTTGGATAAGGCTTCGAAGACTGTTGAGGATGTTTGCGTTTATTCGGAATCTGTCTCAGCATGGTCTCCTTGGCAGTCTTTTCAGCGGCAATCGTGGTCTTCATTTTCTCTCCAAAATCGGCTCCCAGCAAAAACTCGTCTGGCTTGGCATTATCGACGATATTCTTCGCAGTCCAATTGAGGTTAGGTGTAAGGAAAGACTTTCTCGTCAGTGATATTTTATGCACTAAATCTGATCCTAACCTCCCCGCATCAGACGGTAAAGAGATGATCTTGTTAACATCTAAAATTCTCTTCATACCAGAATAAATAAATTCTGATGAATAAAGTGTAAATGATTAAGTGGTCGGGTGCTAACCACAGACAATACAATTAAAATTCAACAATTTTATTTTATTCAATATTCTGATGCTGTTTAAACATTCAGTCCGACACTAAATGCAAACACTGCAATCAAAATAAATCAGAATTGCCAGCATAGATCTTCCATCATAATTGACACAATTTCAATACTTTGTGCAAGAAAAACCTTTAACGCGTTAAAACAAGACAACTAAACACGAGTTGCTGAAATGATACACGTAACTGAATACAAATGAAAGAATTAGAATGATTCCTAATATTAAGTTAATGACCAATTTAGAAATGAACTTAGTTGGTTAAAATCAAGTTATTTACCAAGAATACTAATTTTTCCTCGATGATGTTGAAGTTTTATTCCCCAGGTCACTTATAATTGACACTATTATTATCACAAATACAAGAAAAAGAACAAGAAGGAGTAATTTAATGTTGACGTCTTTTCATAGTTTATTTATAGAGTGAAGAAGAATTAATTTACTCCAAATAACGCAAATTTTGAAGAGAAGAGATTTCAGTAATAATAACAAGAGATTTCAATAATAATAACAAGGTCTGCATGCAAGTAAATAGACCAAATTGTATCGACACGATTTATTCAAACTAATAAAATAAAATAAATTGCAGTTCTTCTGATCGCGCACATTTATAATTTTTTCATTATTCTTCTTATATTCTAACTGTTGTTTTTTAAAGATTATTTAGTTTAATTTATTTTCTTTTTCGTTGAATCTCCTCTATTAGATTATACTTTGCTTTTTCGATTTTTCAAAAAAATGCCTCTGTCAAGTTTTTATTACCAGGATGATTCCATGTTCAAATATAATGACGCATGTATTACACCCATTTTACCTATGTTCCATTGCAATTGGATTGTACACCGAAAAAAGAAACTTGTAAACACCTAACGTATCTTCCAGGTCGAGGCAGATATCACTAATACGCCGCGAAGATCCACATCGAACTTGGAATTTGTATACTTTTCTAGCAATCTGAGGACTATTTTTAAGGACTGTTAAAGTTCGAGAACATTAAATTTTTTAGGTTTTTGATCATTAATTCGGTAGATTTATCTCACTTATTTTCATGATAAGTTTCCTCGGTTCTGAAGGACTTGCTTTCTCATTCTCTTGCTTGCGATAAACAAGAGCAGTGTCGCCGATTTATTAAAATGATCTTACAATTAAATTGATATTGTCTTCGAATTAATTGCATCGCGTTTCCGAACGTAGTAAACAATGTTTCGATTCTAATGTTTTGATCGCGCTCAATTCTTAGGATTTGCTGGATTGAAATAATGAAAACAAATATGTGCTTCAATTTACAAATAACTGCGAGTCAATCCAGACGCAGCAAAATACATGTATTTCAAACATAATCTACATAGTACTGGCATTTATTTTAGTAAATGATTACGTTTGTATTGAGAATGTTATTTGAAGGTGGCGACAGCGATTGTTTTTCGGTTCTCAATCCTTAGGATTGGAAATAACGATTGAAGGCAAAGAAAAAAGAACAAGATTTTCGGAGAGAGGGAAGATCGGAGGTTAGCAGTATAAGCAGAAATACAGAGACAGAAAGTAGGCACAAGAGGGATGCGACTGAGGAGAAATGTAAAAATGATGATTTGAACAATTCCTTGGCGTGCAGGTGACATTCTGAGGGTTCCCGTTCTGATCATAAGCACGGAATTGGACCTGGCTATGGAGATTAAGCAGTGGCGTTAGAAGCTCTTGAAAAGAACCAGTCGATACCCGCGAGCACGAGTAGGGGAATAAATTTTTTGCGATATGACGAGGAGAGTTTGCTGCGCTGTGTTTTCGATTTTCTCGGGCCATGAAAATTACCGTTAACTGGGTGATATATTTAAGATAAATGGTGATATGTACTGAAATAAATTCCGAGATTGTACATTACGCAATGTAATAGCGTTTTTTAATTTTATTTATGTTAAGTTGTGGGAAATGGATAAATAACAACAACGTTGTTAATAACAAACTTTAGGTTAGTTTATTTCACTTGACACTAAATGGCATTAATAGGATGGCAAGTGGTTGAGCGGTCCGGTAGAGAAGAGAGAGAATTGGTAAAGGTCAGGCTGTTATATACTCGGGGTCAAGGTCAAGGAGAGAGGGCTGGAAGATTCTAGAGTTAAGGGTCTACATAGGTTAGTACAAAGAGCTATGGGATGCACGCGGGTAATTTCAAAGTGAAAACTTTCAGAAATATAACCAAATATACATTATTGCCTCCCCCTTTTAAATTAACTGTTTGCAAATTTCTTGTGGTGAGTATCTTAATGGAGGGTAATGGTGGTGAGTGGATCTACGAGGAACAGGTGGTATTCCTTGGATTCTTTAGGGTTGCTGAAGTAGCTGTGGCTCGAATTTGTGCTGGTGTGACGGTCCTCAGGTTTGATTCTCGCCTGGTTGGAGCCGCAACCACTGGTACTTCGAAGAATCGGACTCGTCTTGGTCTTGGTTGTTTGACAGTTAGAGATGGTTCTTGGTGTGTTGGTTCTTGATGAGTGTCTAGGGTCATTACATTTTTGTCGGTGCTGGGGAATGATTTAATCTGAATAATGTGGCGTTTGAGTCATTTTCCTTGTCCAGTTTGATGTTTCCGGACAAGAAGTATATCTTTCCACCGGTTGAAAGTAAGCGGAACGTAGGACTCATTTCTGCTTGTAGTTTTTCTGTCACCTTGGTGTGAATGTTATCAGTTCTGGTCGATATAAGCAAGTGCGAAGATCTCGTCCCAGGAACAGTTAGGATGGGGACTGGCCTGTGGTGGAATATGGAGCCTTGCGAAACTGGCAGAGAAACTTATTTGAATTGGTAAGCAAAGTTCCGTTAATTACCTTACACAGTTTGTGGTATTGCACACCACTACTTCGCAATAAGGTCTTGAATTCTTCCGCGATAAACTGGTGACCATTGTCTAAGACTAGGGTGACCGGAGCGCCGTACGCCGTGAACAGGTCGTCCATGATGGCAATCGTTACTGCTGCTGTTTTCGAGGTCGTTAATTTGACCTCGAGCCATTTGCTGTAAGCGTCAACAACTACTAACAGCATAGTGTCCGCTACTGGACCCGCGTAATCGATATGGATTCGTTCCTAAGGTACCTTCGGGTACTCCCAGTGGTGTTCGCGGAACTTCGGTGATACGTGCGCATGAGTTGCACATACCGTGCAAGCTTTTGTAAGCGTCTCAATGTCCGCATCGATGCCGGGGCAAAACACAAAGGAACGTGCCATGCCCTTCATCTTGACTATCCCCAGGTGAGCTGCATGCAGGTCATTGAGGATGGCATCTCCTAGTGTGGGTGGGATGACTACTCGGTGCTCGAACAGAAGGCAGTTGGCAGCAAGAGTGTATATGGCATCAGGTGCTTCGTAAATCTGGCGGTTTAGATCTTGAATGCTTCTACAATTTTTACATTCTTGCCAATAGGCAAGTCTTTCCCGGTTTCACGAGCAATGCCTTCTGCTTTCACAGGTAGCTTTCAGAATCTGATGGATTATAAATAGATCGAAGTCGTCGAATTCATCTGTCCTTCTGCGTAGAAAAAAATTTCCGGTTAAAGATGACTGTCGAAGGTAGATGAGCTCGAGAACAATAATGGGCGTTGGCGTTAGCTTTCGATGTTTTGAAGACATCTTCGTAGTCAAAGTGTGCCAGATAGTCAGCATAGTTGGCCATGTGGCTGATGCATAAGACTGATAGAGATTTCTCGGGTGCAGGATCTGCGTTAGGGGCTTGTGGTCGGTGATCAGCGTGAAGTAACGGGCGTACAGATAGTTAAAGAACTTTTATACATTCCGCAGGATAGCAAACGCCTCCTTGTTCATCTGAAGGTACTTCTGCTGTGTTGCTGACATCGTTCGACAGGTGTAAGCGATTCGACGTCCGTAACTGAGCCGGTATAATAGCACTGCACTCATATGTACCTACGGTGAGATCAGGACGACTCTGATGTCTTTGTAAGCTATGTTAACTGCTAGTGTCCAAACGAGGGGGTCCTTGAGGAGAAGAATAAATAAGAATAATGACAGATCTGAAATACAGGAACAGCTGGAGTTCTTCAGGAGTGTTGACTTAGGCGCATCTCGGATAGCTCGGATGCAGGCGTCAGTCTTGTGAATGCCGGATGCGTCAACCTTGTGACTTAGAGCTTGCAGGATATGCTGAGCAAAAGCACATTTGGCTCGATTGAGCTTGAGACTATGTTGCCGGAATTGTTCCAAGGTATTGTTAAGGGCCTGTACAAGGTTTTCGAAATTGTCTGCGAAAACAATCGTGTTATCGAAAAAACTTACGACGTTGGGAAGGCTTTGCAAGACCGTATTCATTCGCCGCTGCCAGATAGCGGGGATATTGGCTGTTCCATAAATTGCTCTTGAAGGACGAATCAGACCGTGCATTGACGTATTAAAAGTGAGAACGTGACTGAACTCGTTGTCAACTTCTAAGTGAGTGTAAGCACCGTGAAGTCCAGATGACAGAAGAGAGTGGCATCGCGCATTCGGTTGAAAAGGTGTTCCACCTTGGGAATCTGATAATTTTCGATCAAAATCCGCGGGCTGAGAGTCGGCTTGTAATTGCCTGTGATCCTCAGCTTGCTGTTCTTCTTCACGACAACATGTGTCGTTGATGTCCACTTCGAGTAGTCCACTTTTTTGTAAAAACCGGATGTAATTTTTGCATCGATTTCCTTGACATTGGTTCCCTCGATGATGACATCTAAGAGTTGCCTGGATGGGGACTTCACCGCTTCGATGATCTCGATTTTGCTGAGGTACTGTACGACGTCAATGTCATCTGCAAGTAGCTGTTCAGTCACTTGATTCGTTCGTTTCGTCTGCTTGGATCTACAGACGTTACCGATATGGCACTTCTTGCCACATCTCAAGCATTCGGCGTCAAGAAACCGGAATTGACTGCGACTATGAGCTTCACCACGTCCTGAACAAGTTGATTTATTATGCGCCCTGCTGTTTGCCTGGTGATTGCTCTATTGACTAGATGGTCCTTGATGACGATGAGTCGACTTGCTGCGTGAATTACGCTGGTTGTTGCTCTTCCAAAACGACGGCTTCTCATAACTGATGGAGTTGGTTGTGACGGGGTTCGAGACTCTTGACTTAACCTCGTCGGCTATGTTCCGGGTAGCTTCAAGTGCGTACGCAATTTCGTATGCTTCGGTGAAATATTCCAGTTTCTTGGGAATAATCTCGTCACACATCTCCCTTGATTCCAGACCTGCTACCATTTGCTCGATCAGTATTTAAGCGAGAAAACGTTCCATACTTACAGTAGGTGGCGCCTTGGCGAAGTCTCAAAGTGAAGCTGGCGATGGCTTCCCTTCTTCTTCTGAGTTATGCTCCGGAATTTCATACTTTTGGTGAACGTGTTGCGGCTTACATTAAAGCGTGTGGTGAGCTTTGATTGGGTGTCGCTGTATGCCAGAGTCTCCGGGTTACTTGGGCTGATAAGGATCTTCAAGGCATCATTGGGCTTAGATCCCATGTAAACACGTGCATAGTGCGCATGTAGTTCATCAGGGATTTTTCTGAGGTCTAATGCCCGGGTGAACCGTTGTTGCCACAGTGGTGAGTTGTTTATTACTTGGTCACTAACCCGAGACGGTGAAAAGGAGTCCGGTTCATGTGGTAGCGTTGAAGTTAGGATGCTGCGCGTGAACTCACTGAATTTACAAAAGGTTATTTATCTGTCCCACTCTTGACACCTCTGTTAAATCGTGGGAAATGGATTAATAACAACAAACTTTTTAATAACAAACTTTTGTTAGGAGGCTGGAAAGTTCTAGAGTGAAGGGTCTATATAGGTTTGTACAAAGAGCTATGGGGTTATTGTGGATAGTTTTAAAATAAAAACTTTTAGAGTTATACCAAATATAAAACAATTTATTGACGTTTTTTCTATTTTTAGTGGTTTTTAGGATTCCGATACCTCCCTGGAGATGCTTACCCAGGTGAGAAAACTAAATAATCTCACCTGGGAAAACATGTCCGGGGAGGCAACGGAAAACCTGCAATAAGAGTTAATAGAGGGTATAAAAATACATCGTGGAAACATGATTTTACCGTTTTCCGATAGAAAACTACTACCCTCGGAATATGTATTTTAATAAATGTGTCACATGTGAAGTTATTTAATTGTCTCACCTCGGTAAGTGTATGCGAGGAGATACCGGAAAAACAGCAACAATTGATGAAGGGTATAAGAATACATCGCGGAAAAATCATTTTCCCATTTTTCTATAGTAACTACCCAAGGAATACGCATTTGAACGCATGTGTCGTATTTAGTTTTCTCACCTGGGTAAGCTTCTCCAGGGAGGCATCGGAAAATCAGCATCGACAATTGATTTGGGTGTTAAAAATAGAGCACAGAATTTTCGATGTAAAAAACAATTTCTTTTGTCGTACGTTTCGTTCTTCAGCTTTTCCGGCATTTTGAATGTTCCATGTCTTTCAATATACCTTGTATACAAGTATATTGTATATATAGTTCGTTGACAGTCATGTTGTCGTTCGCCATGTCTGTAATTGCTCACTTCACTTCACGTATTATCATAAAAACATTTTGAAGGCAACATTGTTAGTTCATTATAATTGGGTTTTTCGTCGTTGTATCGGGAGCGAGGAATTTTCCGAATAAGGTTTTCCTTAATTTCGGAGTCCCAATCCAAGCGTAATCTCATTAACCTAATACCCACGAGTGAAACGGTGAAGAACAAAACAAAAAACCTTGATTACTTATAAACTGAACGCGTCTTTTTCTACACAAATTGATAAATTAAATTAAGTTACATTAAATTAAATTAAAGTTAGTTATAATTTATGGCACAAGTTATCTGAACTTCGCAGTCCGCGATTGCCTTTGCCGACTGCAAAGTAAGAAGGTGCTCAAACAACACATTTTTGCAAACAGCAAGTGATATGTTGTTATGTTCTCTTACGCCAACGCGCTCAATGAATGCCACACAGAAATCTAACGCTACCTGTAGTTTATTTAAAATAAAAACTTTCATTTTAACGTAAGATAACTTAAAATTCATGCAGCACAGATATGATATGTCGTTTCTACGAGAGAGTTGAATCTCTGATAACTCTCAAGTTCAGTGCAGAAGTAAAGTACGGGATACCGACGTCATTCAATGCCAACATGGAAATCAATAATAAATCTATAAATTGGATCATTGAGAAGGATCCAACAATTATTTCTTTCGTTTTTGATGAATTTAGAGAAAGCTGATTTTGAGTAAACTAAGCATATATCCTCTTATTATCCGATTGCACTTGTAACAACAAGTCAGATAAGTTCTTGGGAAAACTATGGATAAAAATTTGTAAATCACTTGTGTAAAGTTGGTGTCGACAGTATCCAAGGACTTTAGCGATATCGTTAATATTAATCATGAAAAGAAGCGGTCCAAGTACAGAACTCAGTCAGACTTCGCTCTCAATGGAAGCGAAAGGATAGGGTTAAGCTTCAAGAACTGTTTTACTATGCTAGAGTCAAGCTGCGAGCAAAGGTATCTCTTTTTCTTTTGCTCCTTTGTAAATTTATATTAAAGCAGATTCACAAGTCATCTTAAAACCGCATATGTCTTTCTCGCAAGAGAAAAAGTCCTTTTCTGCTATAAAAGAAGCAGGAAACGAGGGTCAAGTCAAGCGAGTTCCCCAGCTTACTGAGATAAATTGAATTCAGGTGGTAGGAATTGCCCAAAGCTCTGAAGAAGCTTAAGGAACACTTGACTGAAATAGTCGGGATACTCAAATAACTGGTTCTTGACTGAAATAGTCAGAATCAATCCTGAGGGGAAAAGGGGGTTTTAGCTGAAATAGCCGAGACCACTTAACCTCGAAAAGGGTTAATGAGCGAAGAGTGATCCTCTTCGCGATTTCTAGAAAGTCGATTAGCTGAAATAGCCATTAACGACCTACGAGAAAATCAAAACACAGGCAAACCTCAAAGTAGCTTGGCTGGAGTAGCCCGCTGCCAGGAAGGACTTCCATAAGGTATTAACAGGACAAAGCTCTCGTGTGGACACACCTGGGGGAAAACTCCAGGGAATGGTGCATTGATCATCTCAGAGAGCAGGAGATCCTTTTTTGTAATAAATTAAATTTTCTTTTCCTTCTAGCAAACGTCAAAGAGCCGTATCTTTTTGTTACTTCTATAGCAGTTCTGTGAAGAACGAGTGAGTTGTTATTCTTTTTTTTCATTATTTTTGTTTGTTGGTCTTAGAAAAGTGAAATAAAGAGAGAGAGAAAGGGCAGCATGTTAATTGAAAGAAGTTAGGTTGGACCGTGCTGTATAAAAGCAGTCGGTAAAACAGTCTTTTACAGAACATCGATATAACGGTTAGATTTAATCTAATTTTCGTTTTTCACTCTGGCGCCTGTCTTATATCAAACCAAACGTTCTCTTTTGCCTTGCAATATATTTATCATTTTTTTTTTTTTTTTTGGGAGCAAAATAATGAAAGATCGCTTGATTTGCAATAAAAAAACTTTTTGTTCTTGTTATTGATAAATAAGGTAAAGGAAAGCAAACGTTACAATATGACTGTTTTCATTTGGCATCTGATAAACATTTGTTTTTTTTGGTAAGAGGATGCTATGAAGAAATCCTACCGGACCTGTTGACCGAAGAACTAAAGAGAGATGAACAGTGATGTAAAGGAGATTCTCTGAGAATGAACCCCTCTAGAACACAAATACTAACCTTGACAAGACGATCAAACATTGTAAAGAAGTAATGTTTTACGGGAGAAAATACCGTATATTATTATAATTGTAGACCAAGGAACGACAAATATGGTTTATGGACGGATGAGAATGTGAATCAAGACAGGACTATCTGTGGTATAAAGAGTAGAGATGATTTATCCTACTACATGAAGACACAGAACACTATATAGCAAGTCAAAATGGCGACTGTGGGAATATGTAAGGAAAAACTGATACAGAGAGGAATCAGGAGAGAAAGGATGACTATATTTGCTTTGATGACAGATATCAAAGCCACGTTGATGACTTCGAGAAATCCAGTAACCAATTATTAACTACTTAATTTCGTTTCTGAGACCCTTAATAGACTAGCGGAGTAAAAAAAGTGAGTCCCGGAACATCCTAGGTACAAAGTGAATGAGAGGCCGGATGAACTCGCCATAAAAGATGCAGAGAAGAGCCCTATTAATTAAAATTTAACGTCAATGGGTTATATATATATAGTATCTCAGGAATTCAGGTGGGCCAAAAAACTCTTGGACAAGAATGTTAAAGATTGATCCAGGAGGCGGCAAACCGAAATAGGGTTCAAACCAGGGATTATATAGAACTACTGGCGAAGCAGTGAAATCTGAGATGCCATCTGCACAAGCTAGACAAAAGAACAGGCAAACTGTGTATATAGTGTGGAACCACTAAGGAAACACCATACCACGTAATCTATGATCGCGCAAAGCTACTGGACATTAAACAGAAATGATTGAGAAAAATAAGGACTCCAACGATGATTAAAAGGGTTCCTACAGATAACCTAATGCTATTTTTCAGGGCGATGGGTATCACGACAACATTTTAGGAAAAATAGGATAATAGAAATTCAATGGAAATAGTAGTATACAAGTGGAATAGTCAAACGCCCATACAAATGAGAATAACCACTGAATACAAGTAAAAATTTTGCAACGGTAATAACAATTTATTTTTACCAAATTAATTGGTCTGATATTGATAAAAAATTATACAATAAAAGTCAAAAATAGCAAAAATAGTGATGAATACAAGACATTATTTGAACTTTCAATTGAACACCGACTGCAAATACTGCTTCTTGTTTAAACTTAGTACTGCTGGTATTACACTCAAAATACAGAAATTCATATGATTTATTGAAAAAAAATCAATAAAATTGATTCACGAAAAGGTGCGAATATTCAAACATACAATAAATTAATTAAGTTTTTTTTTACGAAATAACATAGCTTCTGATTTTTCATGTAATTTTTTATTTCATTATGTTTTCTTGATCATTTAAACATTGTTTCCTGCTCAATAATGTACTGTTCTAAACGTGTGCTCAGTTTGCATCTAGGGAAATCCACCATTGGTGCAGATGTTATTAGTGTTTCACTTTAAAATAGTCTTTTTTTATCAGTCTAGGAATAGGTTAGTGCGTTTGAAGACATAGGTAGGTGTAGGATGTCAGGAACTTACAGAAAAACTATTGGTTTTTCTAAAGTGAGTAATTAGCGAACAAATTTTTTTAAATTCCTTGAGCACGATATTTAAACTAGAAATTTCTGGTTCTTTTACGATTCAATATAAGTCTATTATTTTAACAGTAACATTAAAATGATACACATTAAGGTATTATTGATTCAAAAAATAACAATAAATTTTTGTATGTAAAATACAATTCAATTGTTGCTCTGAACAAGTGCAAATTTTGTTTAATCCGTTTTACTTTTTTACCTTAAGCGAATTTTTATCAAATACAATAATAATGTAGAAGGATACTAAATATTATTAATCAACTAATGACAAAATAGATTAATTTTATAAAATTCTCCACTGGAAACCAAGACTAATTACTGACTCCAGTAAAAGACGACTATCATCTTTTATATATTTTTTGCTATTTGTTAAAAAAACAATCTTTATTGAATATAAATAAGAAAAAAAAATCAATAATAAAACCATTTAAAAGTCAAATTTATTTATCAAAATGTATTAAATAGCATTTACAAATAACAAATTGAATATATATTGTAATAATAGATAAATAATTTAAAAAATAAAATATAATCTCCACTGAAACAATATAGTAAGTCAAGCATATGATCCTGTTTGTAATTTCATCATTGGGAAGTATGATGCATCCTATTAGAGAGTATTTTAACTGTGAACCAATGAAAATAATTATGAGCTATGTTAATGTTCACTACTATCGAACGAATTCCATAATGTGTGAAATTTTTGTCTTAATTCTTTGTGAACTTCAATTTTCGCAACGAATATGTAAAAAATCATAAATCCATTCATCATAACAGAAACATCGCTTATTGAGAATAAGAAATTTATGTTTTCATTTTTTTTATGTAGATCATAAAAATGCATAATATGTTTTGGAATGGCCAACATCCACAAAAGTCCCATTGACCCAAAAAGCCGAATAAATAAAGAAAATCTAAAAACATTATATTTTACAATTATCATTTGCATTACGTATAAAATTATTTATACCTAAAGTGATGAAACTTACTCTTCACTGAGATTTTGATATTTGTTATTTTGACCTTGTATGTGATCATTGAAACGATTTAGATCAGCTTTCGTATGCTTCACTGTTTTAAATACTCTGATGAAAAAAAGAAGATTCAATAATGTCAAAATAGTTTTTGGTAAAACCATTACCAAAAGAAATCTGTTATTTCGATCTGCAAAAATTCAATGTATTTTACAAAATTACTAATATTTATCTGTCAAGAAATAAATTCTAGTATGCTTACATTCAAGCAGTTTTGCATGGCTATAGATCGATAAACGATTATGTAAAGTTTGATCATCTAGAACAACCATAAAAGTGAAAAAACCTGAGATCATCCAAACTATGAGATTATATTTGAAGAATTGTATATTTTCTTTGTGATCTTTAACAACATTACAATTATCAAATTTCCTGCAATTTAAATATCGTTATCAATACAGTAATGATGTAGTAACAGCGACTAAAAACTAATAATAGAAATAAAAATTTAATATTATTGATCAGTTTAAAGTAAAATTCGATAGAAATTATATGTACATATAATTATACTTATGCCATGAAAAACGTCCAGACAACACATACCCATGTATCTAAAAAGAATACGTCTTTAGTAGCAAAATTTCAATAAATGAAAACTGATAACCAAAAGTATATTCATTTACTTCGTTTCATAAAAAAGTTTTCTAGCTGTGTTTATACAAATATGTTTCTTATTTTTTTATTGATTCATTTTGAGATGTTTATCTTAACACGCTTTTTGTTAAAAGAATTATCTCTATATCTCTATTGTGAATTATTTCATCATATTGTTAAATAAAGCGCAAAAAATTCTGTATTGAATGTCTATATATGAACACTTATACAATAGTATTAGGAAAACTGATATAAGAACTTTTATTGTACACTGAAAGTGTTTGGATTAATAAGATAATTTCATATTCATAATTTTTATAAATGAATCATATGGTAAGCTAAGATTCTAATTTCAGAGTTAAACTCAAATCCTAAAAACGTTGTCATTACTCCAATACCAAACAGCATAGTTTATTTATTTTATTATTTGATGACTGAATTTAAAACGGTGGAAGTGCGTTAATATTCGTTTGAACTTTAATTGCATAATCTTAGTAATTTATAAAAAAATCACAACATAAAATAAATGTTTCAATAAACAATCAAAAAAGTAAATGATTCTTCAAGGTACAGGGATCTTCATATTTTCCAAATATGTTCGCTTTTGTTCTTTTTAGTTATTTTAGATGTTTTCAAAATTGAAATAAGATGTTTCCAAAATAGCTTTAGCTGTTGTTAGATTTTGAATTCAATTCTCTACTGCTTTCTTTCATAACTGATCGTTTTTGAGTTTGTTTGCAAATGAATTTTCAAACAACTAATTATACATTGATACGTTATTCTTAACATGTATATTAACTAGATTTAAATTCGGTTTTATTATCCGTTTTTCAATTAGATACCATGAGTTTCTTCTTCTAAAATCTTTCGATTTCAAATGTTGATTATTTTAGACATCTAACTTTTAGCGTTTATACTAATCATAATTGAAATGAAACATGACGTTCATTAAATTTGTAATAATAAAACACTTTTAGTAATAAAAAGTTTGTGATAAAAAATGACCTTATAATAGAAATATTCAATTATTTTTGTTAAATATTTGCAACGAGGTTAGCAAGAAGTTTACACATGAAGTGAATTAACACATGAGAAGTCTAGCATGATTACAGGAAAGAATCTCTGTAATCATGTCTTAATTCATCACTGACGTTCAATTCTCGATTAATCGATCGATTAATTGATCGAAATACTCTATTGTATCGTCTATACTTATAATTTAGACATTATGTCCGAAAAGAGTTATTCGTTTGTACCACCAATATTAATAGCAATTTTTATATACTTTAATGTTTTTCTATTGTAGAATAAATAGTAATATAGTATTCTTTTTGGATATCAAAAAAATGTTTGTCTGAATATTTGCAAAGGCAGATCTATAACTTTTACATTAGCACATTATGTCATAAGGAAAACTCTGGATTCAACATGCTGTTATAAATTATACAGAGAAGGAGTT
>JABFQD010003058.1:0-13924 GCA_022817045.1 Psix sp. ZL-2020 | reverse complement strand
CAAATATTAAAAATGTTTTTCATGCGATAATTCTGTACAATTTTTTTAATATTAGTACAATAAACGTACGATATTGTTTTCCCGCCGTACGATAATCGTACGATATTTTTCGATAGCTCAATACGATTCCCTTTAGTTGATAGTCTGGCAACACTGCGGTCTAGGCAGTGCTCACGCTAGTTCTTCTGCAAGCGACTGACGGGTCGTACACTATATGTACACCGCGTTTTTCATTGTCCGGAAAATTCGCTACGGCGACCCTCTTTTTTGACCATTTCTGTTGTCTCTTCAGTTCTTTTCCTTCCTTCAGCAGCTTTTCGATCATTTCCCTATCCTAACAGCCCTTCGCTCGAAATAAAAATATTTCAGGAACAGGCGCATGCCCCGATGACGGGCGAAAAAGAAAAAACACAAGCGAAGAGTGGCTGCTCTGGAGCGCGACCTAGAGCATGATCTGTAGGTCCTGGACCGCACGATAGCTCCCAACCGGAAAAAGTGCGTCGAGCAGCTGTCACTGGTCGGTCTCCCGCCTCGCCCCGAATTAGTCAATTTTGACAGTATCCCGTGGCGGCTGGTGGCGATCTTGATTCCGCCTCTGAAGCCGCTGTGCCAGCAGCAACCGCACGGCGTCCGGAATATAGAGGACAGGGTAGTACGTTTAAGTCTTGAAATTCTTCTTAAGGAGACGGAAATGGCACAACTTTTTGGCAACGAGATCCCAGCACAATGCATGGCAGTATACCTCGCCCACTAGGGTGCACAGTAATTTTTGAAGAAGGCTTCCAACTTAATTTTTTGAAAAGGCGCCATAACTGGCGCTGCCTAACACTCCCAAAACCTAATTCCTTTTCCCTCAGCGCTCCCTGGCTTTCACCCATCTTCAAGGGTCCTTCTAGTAGTGGACAACTCGCCACCGGAGAACTAACAATCCTCTCTCTCTCCTTCGTAGCGCCTTTGACAGCTCCAGGGTTGGTTGCTTCTTGGTGGTGCGCTGAGCAGGGTCTTCCTTTATTGGTTTGGGGCACAATAAAATCCAGATGAGCTGATCACGACTCCCTGGTTAACAGTTTGGCGGTAGCGCGTCGAACGGAATGAACAAGAATTGTGAAAATGTTATATCAAAGAATTAATAACGATAAAAAATAATACAGTAATATCATCATAAACCTTAATTTCAATTTTTTCGAAACTAAACGAAATTTTGGAAAAGTGAGTTGCTAATTTCATAAATCTAAATAAGGTTTTTTTTGATTGATTGACTGCGTTTATTATAGCTTTCTCAACTAGTTTTGAAATTATATACAAAACCTGTGTTTTTTCCGGAAATTCGTGCGAGTGCGAGCGTGTCCATAATAAATAAAATATAAGATTACTTTTTTACAATAAAAAATTAAATAAAATAAATAACAATGATAATAAATAGGATCATACAGCACATATGAATAACGACCGCACATATGATTAAAGACCGACAAAATAAATTAAAAACAACAAATAAACATGACGCCCATAATGAATTAAAAATAACATTTAAATGAATAAACATTGAAATCAATAAATTAAAGATATCACATCCCTCTTTGTCGTCTAAAATATTCGTTTAGTCGTCTTTTAAAAGTGTTAAGTGTTTGAGCAATTTTGGTGTCTACAAAGAGATCATTACGCAATTGAAGCCCCTTGTAGAGAAGGCTTTTTTGAGCTCCAAGTCTTTTTGAACATTAGAGCAATGTGATCGACCTGTTGTGTGACTCTACCCGTTATTTGACCCACATATCTGATCTTGTTGCACAATTTTGGAGGTATGTCATTATTTATCATCTTAAAAATTGAAATTAAAAAATTTTGCTTTATTCGCTCGTCAATAGTAAATTAATTTAAAGCTTCGCGCACTCTCTTTGTCGATTCATAGATATTACGATGCAAAATGAGTCGCGTGGTTTTATTCTGCAACACTTGTAACCGCTCAATCTCTTCCTTGTTGGTATAAAGGCGGACTGTTGAGCAGAACTCCATATGCGGAGTATCATGGTTTTGTAAATTGTACCTGTACCTAAATGGTTTTGTCCTTGTAATGGCCTGACATAGCTGCTTACTCCGTTCAAGAGACCCAGCTAAGCATCAGCTTCACCCTCCACATACGGAACATGCTTCTTAAACTTCAGACATTCGTCAAGAAAAACCCCTAAATACTTGATTTCACGCACTCTTTCGATCGTCAAGTTTTATATTTACTAGTTAAATCCCTATCCATTTGCAATTGGTCATTTTTTAAAATCATACAGAATGTCTTTTTCGAGTTAAGAGACATGCTGTTCCTGCTCATCCAGTTGTCGAGGAAAGCCATCACGGCGTTCAACTTGCGTTTCATACTTCCCATATTCCTATCTTTAACGTACAAGAAACGTGACATCAGCAAACATTCTGATGTCACAATTCTGGCCAAGGTGTTGTTTTAGATCATTAATATATAATATGAATAGTATGCGGCCCAGAACAGAGCCTTGCAGCACACCATATTTTACTTCGTATAGTATGGTGAAATAGTATGAAAAATATTTTTTTATATTTTAAGAAAACAACGATGTAGGCGTTTGACGTTTAATCAATATTGGTAAATGATGTAACGCCAAAAATCGCAAACAACGTAATGCCAACATTGGCAAACGATGTGGAAACAACTTTGGCATACAACGCTACTATTGCGCAACATCCGTTAATCTAACATTGGTACAATGTATCGAACATCATCGATACGACTTTATCAACGTAATTAATAACCTAGATACGACTATACTTTTCTGCTTGGGTAGTATTTGCCTTTGTAAGGCCAATTCTCATATCACCTTTAGGTTTGTCCAGTGCATGTTTGACAGCATCTCAAACGTCTTTTTTTGTAATAGCGCTGTCCAGGTCACAGAACTCAAGAGTAAATTTTGGCACCGTTATAATGTAACAGGTTTCTTGAATCGCTTTTTCGAGTGCCTTATTAAAGCTTTTTGTATAATTGAATGTGCCTATTTTAAATTTGATTAGCACCGCTCTTTTCCTGGTCTGCCCAGTCGACCATATGTCCACGTAGTTTTTTTCTGGGTTGGCTCTCTCAGCGAAACATTTTTAGCTACACTCGAAGAAAGTGTTGGACTAGTTGCCACTTCGTTAGTCGGGTAGGCTAAGATAAGAGCAGCATTCTTTTTTGCCATCGTCTCATGCAGCGAGTTTCATACATTGTAGAGTACTGCAAAGCTTAGCCAGAAGTATATTCATGTCCAAAATTCTGTTAGATTGATTTCATTTTTGTCTCCAGTTTTTTTCATTAGATTCCGAAAAGAGAAGAGCTCCTCCTCTTCTTTAAAGTTACGTAAAAAATTTTATCATAGCCATAAATCATGTTTTTTATTAGAAACTATTGAGCCATCTCCGACCGCAGTTAATTCAAGGTGTTGGGGAATGATCACAACCGTAGCTATTCATATGAGTAAGGACTTTTGGCCACTAAAACCGAAATGTCACAATCGTTCCGAGTTTCTACATGCACCTGACATTGAAATCTTGAAATTCCTCTGGAAGCATAGCCCCTTGCGAGAAGCAACACTGTCGCACACACGTGAGTGGAAGTTTGAAATCAAAATATGCAAAAAAAACTGTACATATCATTTGTTGGCTCTAACATTCTCTTTGATTACAAACATTAGCTCAAAGATTGGAATTTAATCTAATAAAACATAAACCAATACAACTCAAAATACTCTTTTCTAAGAAACCTTGGTATGCAGTTTTGAAATGTTCACCAGAAGTTCGTCGACTCATTAGATTTGTAAGCATTGATCAATAGTAGGAATTTATATTTTCAGAATGTGTAGCATAAGTGGGTAAGAAATGAATTATAAAATATTGAATGAATTTTTACTATTAAAAAGTAGATATAATTTTTACTTATCACTCATGCTGCACTATCGAGAAGTTTGTTACACCTTTTTAAATTTAAACAATTAGATTTAATTATAGAATTAAACATAAAAAATGTACCACAGAGCATGCGATATTATGAAGATAATTGTTGTCAAAATTGCACTTTTTGGGATGATTATTGTCGACATTTATTACGATGACATACTTTAAAATAATGTCAAAATAAAAATGAAGATTGCAACATGAAATTCGAAAAATTGTTCAAAGCAGTACTGCCTACGAATGCGAATGCTAACAAACGAATTAAAAAGTTTTCAACCGTCAACGACATTAAAATGAATAATCCGTCAATTGATGAACCTAAAATTAAACTTGATAACTTTTTTAGTTTACTAATGAACAGTATATATGAAGTAATATGTGAAATAATGAAAATATGCTTCACAGTCAAGTAAAAACTATTTTAAATAATGTATTTAATCTTTTTAGTGCTTTTTTTGAAAATGTTAAAGCTGATATACTTCTGAGTGAAATATGAATTTGCGATACATTACAATAACGTGTATCGTTACTTGATGTTATTTTGAAATTTTTTTTAAATCTTTCGCATGACATACGCACAGAATATCGCAATATCAAGATATTAAACAAATTCGGTAATCTAATTTCAGTTAAAGATTGCATTGTGGGTGCAAGAGTTGACAATAAATGTGCTAAAGGTTTTATAATAAAAAATTGTAACTGTTATTGCATCATATATGTCAATGTTTGATTTATTAAAAAATTTCTAAGCTCTATTAATTTCTACATGAATGGAGTAATGGAATCTATTGAAAACAAACTGTCAAAATTCGATCCGGGTAAATTTATTTTACCTCTGTTAATATATTTTGATGATTTCGAGGTCAACAATGCTTTGGGATCACATGGAGGAATACAAAAAATAAGCATTTTGTATTATAGTATTTCATGTTCATCTCCTGAAGTTGGGTTAAGAATAGAGAACATTATTCTTTAAGCTATTTATCATTCTTCAGATAGGGTTGAGTCCAGTAATCAGATGTTGTTTCTGATTTTCAGCTTTTGGTCCAATAATTGGTGATAATTCAGGTTCTAATAGTATTTTGGTTATGTACTAAGTTTTATTGCGAACTATTCATGTAGGTTATGTGAAACACATAAAGATGTACTGCAATATGAAGTGAAAGAAAAACTTTTATGTTTACAATCATATACAGATGATGATGTATAAGGTAATGTATGAAAAACAGATATAAAAGAAAAATGTATCTGGAATGATGTAAACCATTTTAGAGCGGAGGAAAATTTTGTATTACATTGGTTACATGATGATCCTGAAGGTTGGTTTAAATACATTATGTCCATGATACTGAAGTATTTTACTGTCGATTTCAATCCTGTTCAGAATCGTGTATCATTCAATTTAATAAACTCTAGAATTAATACTTTTCTTTATTGTGTAAATAGTGTTTCCAATAAACCACCTACGATATCAGCCCATGAAATATCTAAGGGGTTTAAAATGACTGGCAGTGAAGTGAAAATTTTACTATTAACTTTTCCAACTTTAGTTGGTGATATTATCATTCGTGGAAGTACAGTTTGGAAATTATATTCAAGTGTGAAAAACAGAATGGACATAGTAAAATTACGCACCATGAAAAAATAATTCAAATTTATTGCGGAATCATATGTCCGAGCACTTCCTATTGTTCATAGAAGTATTTCCAAATGAACGGATAAAATCTAAAGGACACTGTTTCCTTCACTATGCTACTGTATTAGAGCAACCTGCACCTCTAGTACATTTGTCTTTATTTAGGTTTAAATCGAAACATAGATTCAGAAAGAAATAAGCATTGGCCACCACATCTCACATTACTATAAACAAAACACTATGTATAAAAGAGCAATTACATATGTCGTACATGTTACTGTGTGCAAAGGGTTTGAATCACAATGTATAATACGGTGGTGAGAACGTAATTGGAAATGTTATGAATTATCTCTCTTGTAACATAGATTGCAAGTGCCTAATAATTTTCTCTTTGATTGCTTTTCAGTAAGCTGGATAAAAGTAAATAGAATCTGTTACGGACACAAAAAAGCCTTATAAATTTAACCCGCGATGACAAAACATTGCCAATATTTGGCAGAATTAAAATTGTACTACAAAACGAAAATTGAGAGTTTCGTTTCGTATGTGAAATTACGGAAACTGTTGGTTTTTATGAAGAGCTATATGCATTCAAAATTATCGCATATGATTCTACAAGTTCCATTAAATATAAAAATATTGTTTCTCCATTCTCCGCTATTTACAGTAATAATTAGGGAATTTCAGACATAACTTTAAAACATAATTTGTAACTCTATTTACGTGTAACACAACATTGTTATTCATATAACATTCGTTTATGTATGTTAAGCATTGTTTAAAATATATTGATATTATAATAACATATATATATGGGGACATAAATGTGGAATATGTTTCAAAATTAGTATACTTATAATATATAAATATAAAATTCTGACATATTTTGTATGACTAAATATATATATATATCAATATACTTTCAATCCATTAAAAATGAGTTATTGAAAATTTTACTTTGTTTATTTTATGAACAAAAGACTAATTACAAATGTAAAAATAAAAAACTTGTATCGGTTATTACATACTTCATGTATTTGATATATATACAAAAATACTTTGGAAAGATATCATGCAATTTAATTAAAAAATAACTAAGTTTCAGCTTGTACGACTGAATAAGTAGTGATTAATTAAAATTAGACGGTATATTATACCAATTTTGTCAGTAAATTTTGTTGGTTCCAATTGTGGCTTATTTAATCGAAACAGTATTTTTGTGCGCTGTATCCATATCACGTTGTTAAGTCAAATAATTCCTAAACACTTAATCCAAAACACGTGAATAAACTTAAATCTATTGAAAAAATTACAATTGCTTTCTACTGAGTTACTCTCAGCCTTGTTGAATCTCGCGAGAGACAAGTCTGGGCACACACGTCCCACCAACTAGTAAACTGAAGATGCTCTTTTTTAGTGTTAGACTGTGGAAATTACAGTTAAAATCGAAGGAAAACAGAACTCAAAGATAGTGGAAAACGCACGCCTTAAAGTCTCAGTACAAAGTGTCTTTCGTTCTAAAAAAATCTTGAACCTCCTTTTTTCCTTTTATTGCTATATTAAACTATTTATTTTATTGGTTCTTAAGTGTTTTCCATTTTGTGATTAGTTATTTGAATTTTTACGCAGTTTAGAGGAGAGTCAATCCTGAACCAAGTCAGAGTTTATTGGCTTGTATTGAGGATATAATCTCCTGGAAAACTCAAAATGAGAATGACTCATTTTATCCGATTATCAGTCTTTCAACCTTGAACAATAATTTCTTTGTTTTATAAGTTTTTTGTTTCACATTTTGTTTGTTCGTTATAAAATTATTATTGTGCTTAGTTATGTGTCTGGATACTGTATTTACATCACGTTATTGAGAAATAACTTAGAATCTAGATAATACATCCAGAATACTTTAATATCATAATAACATGAACTCAACAATGTTAACATGGATAACGTATCCAGATATGTAGATGAACGCTATAAATAAAAAAATCTAGATGTGATATTTATAATTGTTTTGTTTTGTTAACATCTTTGATGGCCGACAAAGCACTGGTTACCTTATCAATGGTAAACCTTATCATGCAAGCTTCTTCCTTAAGCAAACGCTGTGGCACGATTTGAAGTATCTGCTCTGCTGCAGCAACGCTGTACCACGCAGTAATAAGTAGATTAAAATTCAGTTAAAGACTTCCAAGAATTTTCGCCATGATAATAATATCACACACCACTTCATCAGCATCTTGAAGCTTACAGGCCATGTTTTCAACTTGGTCAGTATGACGTGCAATGGAATTGTTTGAAGCCATGCGATATTCATGAAAACGCGCCATCAGAAGAAGCTTGGTTGTTTTACTCTTCTGTTCGGAGAGAGTTGAGAGCTTTGTTCACATAGCATTGGCTGTGTCACAAGTAATTAGTTGTTCAAGTTGTTGTCTGTCTAATGCTGTTGGAATAAAAAACATGGCTTCTGCGATCCTCCTAGTTCAGCTTTTATTTGCTTTATCGCCGGCAACAATGGCAGGTTGAGATTTAATACTGGTCACAACTGGTAATAGCTTAGTCGCCAAAAGAACTGCACTCATCTCGAATTTCTAGGTTGGAAATTCGAGCCATTGAAGCTTGTAATGTTCCCAATTTTCATGTTGTCACTCATAGTAAGGCTGTGCAGTATTTTCTCTTAGATAGATTGCCTAGACTCTGCGTTCAGTGGAATCGTATCCTGAGCCCATAACCTGTTATTTGAATCGAGGTTCGGCAGAGGTTATGATGAAATCACAATACTTTATTTTTACAAGTAGGTATTATAATCTGGCATTTGACATAAACATCGTTAACCGAAACCGAAAACAGGAAGACAGCAGAAGTTCAAAATCAAAATAAGCAAAAGTTGTCTTCTCATCTCCAAGCTGCAAAATCTAGAATAAAAAAAACTCCAATTGCATTCTCAAGGTAAGTTCAGTTGTTTAGGATTTCTCGAATTCTTATAATTTAGGGTTTTGCAAATACAGATTACATTTTATCACCAATCAATTAGAAAACGTTTTCTTAATATTGAATTTTAAAGCTTTCGTTATTAATATTTAATACATTACGTAACTACATTACAATGTAAATAAACAAAATATAAAAAATAAATATCACAATTATTTTACCGAATTCGTGCTTCAACTTAGAAGCATGAATTTTTCATGTGACGAAAATCTAAAATTCAAATCTTATGTATCACTTTTAGATCGACACCAAGATGTTACAATGAATATAACTAGTTTCGATTTGCAATGTAAACTTATTCAAAGTGTTATTTTTGTTAAGAAAATGTCGGTTTATGTCATTAAATATTATGCTTTTTCCATCAGGTATTATATTATAATAAAATACGTATACATTCCAAAGTTTAAATTCCAAGAATGGAATGTATATGTTGAGCAGTCTTTCTCCAATATTGTTTTAAATCGAATGCAAACACTTCTAATCGTTTAGTACATTGTTGTATTTGATTAAAATTATTAAGGTTTGTATGATTTTTATTGTATAGTCCTAAAATACATGATACACTCCCAGGCAGAAAAATACAGTTGTAACTACATTGGTTTAACCTTGGCAAAGTTGTATCTACGTAGTTCGATAACGTTGTACCAATGTTAGATTACCGTTGGGATGTGACGCCAAGCCAGAGTTGTACGCCAAAGTCGTCTCTACATTGTTTGCCAACATTGGCGTTACGTCGGATGCCTACATTGTCACATTATTAAAAATAATAAAAATTAATTATTTTTACTTTTTTTATTTACACAAATCTATTTTCATTATTGACTTATAACTGTTATAATTTATAATTTGTTTTTTTTCATGATTGCCTAAAGTAATTGTCTAGGAATTGAACCCTCTCCTCCGTAATGATAGTCCGCGTCTCTATCCACTGGTCTATCGAACATACTAAACTGACGTACCGAAATAGAAAACTTACTTATCCACATGTTGATTTCGAAAATAATGCTAATTTTGTACATTAATATCAATTAATGTGTAATTATCACTGTAATATTTTATTTCCTATATTTTATAATAATATATTTATAATAAACAAATATAATAATAACTGATTTTACACTGATACAACATTGTTGACCAACATCGTTAACTAATGCTGTTTCAAAGTCGTCTTAAAAAAATATCTAACATTCATTTAACGTAGGTTGCCAACGTTGGTGTTCGACGTTGTACCAGTATTGACCAAATGTAATTTACCGACGTCGTTAACTAACGCTATTTCAGTGTTGTGATATAAAAAATCTAACGTTGATCCAACGTTGGCTGCCAACGTTGGCGTTAGACGTTGTATCAGCATTGACCAAATGTAGTTAGCCAACGTTGTTGGCTGACGTAGTATCAATGTAGGATGTACGAAAAATCTGACAATGACACAACGTCGTTTTTCGATGCTGCTTGCCGACATCAATCTAACGTTGTTTCAATCGTAAAGTAAGCTAGTAGTTAGCAAATTCTGCTTGGGTTGTTATTAAAATATTCTATCGCTAAATCATCAACCAAAAGTGTTTGCTTCATCAAAATACAAAGATACTTTTTATTTGTTTCTTATTATGTTCAAAACTATCAATAGCTATCAACAACTCGAAGAAATAATTTGGAGTATCCTTGAATTAAACATTGACACAGGGCCTTTGTTAATTGGGATATGCCGATATAAAGGTAATAATAGACTCTCCATAATGAGTTTCAGTTGCAAGTCATTTCTTGGAAAGATTGAATGATTTAGTGCTAAATATATTTATATATTCGCTGAATTACTGCACAAGGCATTTTTATTATCTCGTCAATGGTTTATGGAGAAGTTTAACATTTTTTATGGAACAAAACATATTATATTTATCTCTATACAAATTCAAAAATGAGCAATATAAATGACGTTATTTTAATATTTTATATATATGTACTATTTTATTTTTGGCATTCTAATAAATATGTACATATGTACTTGTGTGCATTTTTTACAATAATAAGTTCTTCGCTATAATATAACTATATATATGTTTATATAATTACAAAAATATAATTCTTTACTCAAGAAATGAAGATTTATTCGAATCAAATTAAAGAAGAATTTATTTAATTTGAGTTGAGGCAAAATAATTTTTGTCCATAAACAAATATGAACTTTAAAGTGCGGTTAATTAGAACGTAAAAAACCAAAAATTAGGTACAAACATTATCTTCATCAAATGTTGTAAAATATGACAGCGAGTGGTGTTGATCTAGCTTAGCGCTGGATATAGATATAGTTCTCGTTATATGAGAAGAGAATAAAATCGGGCCATCGAGAGCGTCCAGTGCGAGCAGGAAATTCGCGACGACGTTTTCGGGGACGCCCGAAAATGATATAATTATATTGTAGAGTTTAACTTCTATCAATACAGTTTCGCTGTTATTTTTACGAAACAACGAGCTACATCTTTTGATTTCCTTTTACAAGTTTCACATGTAAATGAGTACAAATGATAAGGAACAAAATAAACAAAATATTGTGTATGAATTGTCATTCAAATAATCGCCAATGTAACTGAATCCAAATTTCACATATAAGACGATAAGAAATGATTATAATGTCAGTTTCTGGAATCACCGTAGGTCTTTAAGGCGTATTTTTATTGTCATTATATGATCATTTAGTTTATTCAACTATTAATTTTGCCTGTGTATTATACCAAACTAATGTGCATGATTTTCACCACGTCATTAAATTTACAACCCTCAGGATATTAAAATGTCCTGTGCACTATTTCGCGAACTTGATATTATTCCCGCATCCGTTAACTATAGACTCAAAGTACGATGTGTTGTGTTTGTGTTATTATCTGGGTCCCTTACAGAGCCCTGCATCAGTACTTAAATAAGTTGAGACCGCTGATCTATTGTCACTTCAACTGAAAAGCTGCGGTTTTTGTAAATCTAATCACAAGTTCTTTTGTTATTATATCGAATATGATTTGAATGTAAACAAACGAAAATCTTGTTATCATTTTTTTTGGCACATCAAATCTACAGATATGCCACATGATTTCGTAATCAGCAACGATGAAATTTTGTCCAATAAGCGAGACGAAAGTTTCCAACCTATTTTCATACTTGACGTTCAAATTAAAAGTTTGGTATTATATTTTGTATGAAGTTAAGTTTATTTACGAGCCTGTGAGCAATACATTGGCGCGCAAAGAGGCTGAACTGTCTTGGGAAGGCGCGTTCTTTGAGTCAATACTTGAGCAGCCGGGCTGCCCGGTAGCTTCGGTCATTAAACGTGCGTATATAGCCTCATAATATTGCAATCCACTGCCGTAATTTACGTCGTTTTATAGTTCAAACTGCAACCTATGTAGCGACGCTCAAACCTTTAGAACGTTCCGTTTCATTCGCGTTGTAACGGGTTGATCATAAAGATCTCAATTTCAGCAATATGCCAATGTATAGAACCCCCTGAAACGTTTCGAAAACATTTCATTTGTGATTCAGATTTTGCCACATAGTTTTGCTCATTTCATTACATTGAATATTCCATTCATGTTGATGCTATTCATCATTTTGAATTTTTCTTTTCATTTTGTTATTTGCTCATTTTGTCCTTCAACAAATTATTTGTAGTTTTGTCTTCGTGCAAAAAGATTGTATTCGATGATTTTGTACTTTATTGAAGCAGCCTGCATTTTCGTCTAACATTTTTCCACGTAATGTTTTTGCTCTATTACATTTACGTCTTCGGATGATTCGTGAAAATCGTTATGAATGAGTTGTATGAATACAGACGTTAAATTTTATACATTTCATGTTGGGTGCAAATTCTTGTTTAATAAAAGGAAGAATGCCAGTTTGAAGGAACGAAAAAGTCATAATAATAATTCTGAATTAAGATGTTACTTTAAACACTAAATTTCTGAACTGAAAGTAGGTACGAAGATTTCTCAAAAAGTTATGATCAAGCGGCTACAGCTGTAAAGGTGATGACTGCATGCATTTCTACTACGGCAGTGAAGTGAGTTGTTCATCTTCATGTTCAGTAAGCCATTAGACAAATTACAGTCAATTTTACGGTCGCAAATCAAAATCTGCCTTTTTTACTGGCTGCATATACTTGCTTTTACGCACAGCGTAGACATTATTCCAGTAATTCGGGAAATAATAATATAATGAGAGATGCCTTCTTGGAGAGTATGCGTGTCAGATATTACGTATTGCAGGTAGTATTTATGTTTTCAAAATAGTGAAAAATATATCATAGTAAGAAGTATACTTCTAATTGTAGATATTTGACTAATGTTTCATTTGTAAGTAACATTTTCGTAACATTTTTTTCATAAAAAAAGTCTATAAAAAATGATGTGTCCGTTATTTTGATTTATTTTAGATGATTTTTGAAATTTACTACTATTAAAAAATTGTTCGTGGAAATTAATTATTCGTAAATAGAAAGCTGTAAATTACATATTAGATTTGATGGATGTTGCAAAATGAATAAACTGAATAAAGAAACATTTTATTCGGGATGAAAAAAGTAAAATTTTGCAAAATTATTTTAGTACGAGATTTTTGTAGTACAAAGAAAATTAGGTTAAACTTTCTTATAGGAGTTAAAAACCATTTTACTGATTTTCATGGAAATGATCATCAGTAGTAGTATTCATGATTATGAATATATGCGTGACTGGAATTAATTAATAACAATGACTAAAAATAAATTCACGTAAAGAACGATTTGATATCACACGCTATTTAGTAATAGTACGGTATTGAAATACCAATACCAATATGAATAAAAGATATATGAAAAACATAGTAAGTAAAAGCTGTATTTAGTATATGCATATACTAATTAGTATAAGTATATAATTACAGGTTGTCTGATTAGTAAATGCATATCAACTATTAAAGTCTTTTACAAATCAATGAGGAAAATAAAGAGAGTAAATAATAAAATGAGTGAAATAAAGTAAGAATAATTTGTTTATTTTTATAGCAATGGGGATAAAAAAGCATATGTATTCCAGTACAAATATCCCTTGTTATAATCAGTATATTGTAATTAATTTTGAATAAAAATAAAACACTCAAAAATAGATAACAATTCTGAATGAATTATTATTTTATTTTCAATAAATCTGGTGATTTATTGATAAATTTTTACTAAAAAATTTCAAGGTCTTATATGATATACCGAATTACAAGTACATGAATAAATTATATATTATATATCATAGTAATTCATAATCATAATTACAAGTACATGAATAAATTATATATTATACAGTTAAAATTATATAAATACAAACATCC
>JABFQD010003057.1:0-13927 GCA_022817045.1 Psix sp. ZL-2020 | reverse complement strand
GTTACTAGTTACCATGTTTGCAAATTATTCATCATATAATTACTAATTGCTTCTTATAAATCATAAAAAATATTGTTAAAAAAAGATCTTTTTGAATCTATGGTTGGTTTAATTGAATCTACATAATATTTTGAATATTTAGATAAAAATCTTGGTTTAAATAACAGTTTAAATTGTTCATATGAGGAATGTCACAAGTAAAAATGTTAGAAAACAAGATTATTTTTCGCTACATAGAAATGTTTCAAATAATGTGTCATCAAAATATTGAAAAAATAATAAAATACAGCAATCGCAGTTGCAAAGCTGAAATTGTAAAAATGATTAAAAATAATATAGTTAAAAATCCATATTTTTAGTAGTTTATTTCTACTATTTGAAACTATCTATATTAACTCTAATTGCATTTTATTCATTTTTATGAAAAAATCGGATTTTGATTTCAAAAATGACCTTTCTTGAAATATTTGTATTCAATAAACAAATAACATTTTCTAATATATGTGATTTTAGACAGTAGTGTGAAGATTGGTCAGTAGGTTGCCATCCAGACGACTAGCTGATTAGGGAATGTGACACCTGACCATGTGTACATATGTACGCGTATGTATATATATATAGGTTTAAGTATGTGTATTCACATTTTGACCTGAGTAAATAGCAGTGCTACAGCTCTTGGGATGATGGGGTGGATTTCGATACACTAATGGCCGATGAGGTTAAGACAACATTATAATATCTATATAGTTCAACTTCCGTTTTGAGAGAATGTATATATTAGCTTTCCCAGGGTTTAAACTTTTTACCAAGGGAAAACATCCCTTAGGGATATATCAATAGTATTATTTTCTGATATCGATTCATAAATTGTACTAGGGAAAGCTTATAATTTTTACATCAATATGTATTTCTCTTACACTTTTTATCCATAAAAAATCTCATATTTTGATTATTATTAATCAAAACACATTTTATAATGTCTAATTTAATTTTCATGACAGATTTTTAGATTTATAAGTCCATTATTCCATACTAATCTTTCACTTTTAATAATTACAGTGATATATAGTCAATTATTTATTATTAGTGTTGCCCAATTATAATTACAATTATCGAATAACAATATGATTTTCAATTTCCGTATCTAGTTATCAAATTCATTGGAATATAACATATAACTCATTTTTTTTATAAACTTTTAATAACAACAGAGCATTTCAAAATACAAAATGAACATCTTATGAATAACTGAATTAACTGTATGAGTAGTGTGAATCGAATAGTAACGATGATGCGCCGTATAAC
Organism: Psix sp. ZL-2020; assembly: GCA_022817045.1. Lineage (NCBI taxonomy): Eukaryota > Metazoa > Arthropoda > Insecta > Hymenoptera > Scelionidae > Psix > Psix sp. ZL-2020. Next base: position 12,622 of record JABFQD010003057.1, on the reverse strand, counting down.
TTTTTAAGTTATTTGCGTTAGCTTGGCGATCATATAGTGAAGTTGTGTTAAGCGACTTGCACGTTATATAGCGTTCCAGTTTTTCGGCTTGCGTATAGCGAGAAGCCTGTAAGTGGCGCTGAGTGAAACATCGTGCAGACAGTCGCTAGCTGCGGGCAAAAACGCAAAGATCGTTAACATCCGCGTGTTGCTGGCACAGCCACATCTAAACGCTCATCTTTCGAGAAAGAATCTTGGCGAGCAAAGTATCGGCAGGTAAACAACACTTTCTCGCTACCAGCTACCTTTCTACTAAAGTCAATACAATGATCAACCGCAAATGTATATCGTGTTAGATTAATTACAGTCCTTTTTGGTATCTTTTTTTTTTCATTTTTCTGCTTGCATAATTTTTTAGTTAATCAAAGGGTCAATTTGAAGTTTACTTTTCAAAAGACCCAGTTCAAAAATGGACATTTATTTTGCCTTTTTTGCAGGTCGAGATCTTACCGTCGGATCGAAAAAGTTAATTACATTGCGAACTCATAAACACTGGTCAAAGTTTTAGTGCTGCCGATGGTCAGACTAATTTTTTGCACAAGTTAGCACAGTAAAGGACGAACGAAAAAAGTAACAGCGTGTTGCTGATCATAATTTTGAATTTATTAGCGAGCGAGATTCATAATTCATCGCGTAATGTCTCGGCTGCAAGATATACCTCGGAATTTTATTGCACTGAACGTTTATCAGAAAAATATCAGGCGAGCAATAAAAATACGTAAATATGAATATAATTAAAAAGAAGGCGCTTTCAACTGTGAATTATCTCGCGCTCGAATCTACGGTTTCAAGGGAATGCATTATTTGGTGCCGCTTCAACAACTTAATAAAATAACACTCCGACAATTTCCTACGCGAGCAGACTGTCGGTCAAAAAACGAAAACGCCACTGCGCCGTGCTTAATAAGTCGACTTTTTTCAACGACCAAATGTGTTTACAAAACGAGTGGCTTAGATGGCGGCATTTGTGTCTTCGTAATTAAAGCGTTTGCCCTCTTGCAGGGCGTCCTTTGCTCCGTGACTTTTCACAGCGCCGAGAAATTACAGTGGTTTTCTACATGAGATTATCTGATTGCGAGCAACCAAGCGGCAGCTTCAATTCTTCTGATTAAGCTTTCGCACTTTTTGATGACACATCGACTCAGGCGAGGCGGCTATTACAGATCGTACGCGCAGCGTCGCGCACGGATTGGATTAAGACGCTTCACGTGACAATTGATTTACGTCATCAGCAACGTACTCATCAACCTAAATACCCCGATCCCTTTACCAAATTTCTTTTTCTGTCTTACCATGAATTGGATTTTTTATTCATTTCACAGAATTGTAACGAGTCATGTCTGTTTCGTTTGACTCAGTATTTGACATTTAGTAATTTTGCGGACATTCGACGTAAATTTTCATTTGCATTTTAATATTAACATTATTCTTTTATTATAATACAAAAAATATCATTAAACATTTTCAGAGATATGTACTTAAAAATCACATAAACTACATTTTAAAATATTGAAGTATACTGTCTATATCAAATGATAGGTTGATTACTATTCATATATGTGTATTTCTATAAAATCAGTTTATTTGTAAAATCATAATATTTCACAATACATAGTAATTTTTGCTGGTTTAATATATATCAAATAAAATAGTATGAGAAGTAATATAGTGGACATATATTAAGAAATTTGAATTAAAATAAATATATATACATACATAATGTATTTATATAATTTGTATATTATATTATATATTTAATGTATAAATATATGATCATATATCTCAGTTGATTGAAATATATTTCAAATTGAAATATAGATGAACAAAATTTATTGAATACAGTACACGAAAAATTTCATACGAAAAATGAGAAAATTGATCATATTCATTCATGTGCCAAAATCTGATTAAACATTTATTCAATACAATAAAGAATAATTTTTTAAATTCAATTTCATGCCAAATATCGTTAAATAGATCAAATATCGTTTAAAAATTGAATTCTGCGAAGTATTCCACAAATAACTGTATTTGAAAAAAATTTAATACATAATTTATCACGGTTCCAATTTTTACATACTATAAAATAAAGATTTTAAAGATTTCAATTAAATATATTATAATATAATAATGTAATAAAAATATTGTTAAAAAAATCAACGTCTTTTACTAATGTAACAGGAAAAGTGATGGAATTTTTATAAAGCATATAAAATTACTGATTTATCGTATGCCACATAGTTTACATTATTTTCTTATATTATATCAACGTAAACAAATTAATATCAAAGACCATTAGTGCGCAGTTTGGGGTAACTATTTCAAGACGAATTTCTATGTCGTCTTCAAAAACATCATTCATAAGAAATTATGTAGACCCAAAGGAGTTAATGAGTAATTGAGATGAAAATCATAAATATATTCATAAGTAATTTGTTTACCACCCCAACATAGTGTATATCAATTAATCACTATACCCCAGTGCAACTTTTTGTCATCACCTAATTACTATTCTTTTTTACCATTTCGAGCGGCGCTTCTAACGTTCTCAGTGACCTTTTTACTTCTTCAGTGTCGTTCGACACACAATACACCATCAACAAAGTGTGCTTCACATTGAATTCCTGTCCGCCGAAATCACCGGAAGAGACGAAGAAAAACATCAGCCGAGTTAATGACGTTATAGAGACGTTATTGCTGGCACGCTGCGGGGTTAGGCGAATCGCGATGCGCTCGTTCCATTAAAGGGCGCCCAGCATTAGGGTGATCTTCGAGGGTTCACCTCGGAGCTGACTCATCTTCATCGCTAGAGAGGGTGGGTGTATCGCTATCACCCCATGTGTTATCACATCCAATCGTGCATCTACCTCGGTTTCTTTCCCTCTTCGTCCATCTTTCTTGCTATATCTTTCTATTCGCTGGCATCTCTTTCCGACACTCTGGATATGTAACATATTTGTGTCGGTTCAGTTGGTCAGCTGAGGAAGGGTCGCGTTTATTCGATTGTGAAATTAGTGCTGGTTTTGTCGTGTTTGGACGATAGGGTGTTTGACCGGGGTCGACTGTGTCGCATGAACCAATATCATGTCGACGAGCTTTCAGCTAGCGCCGGGTTCGAAGAAAATGAGTGTGTAAACGGCTGAAATATATTTTGTCATTCTCAACGAAAGACTTTTGTTACTATGAACTTCACGGATCAAGCAAAGGGTTGGGATTGTTTGTCTAACAGAAGAGTCATTCGTTGTGGTTTATTGGTTGATTTATTTTCAGCTTGACGTGTCATGTTTTAGACATAGGGATTGAAAATATTTCGAAATGATGGAAAGACAGAGTAACTGTAAATCAGTTTTATCATTTTCATCTATGTTCTAGAATGATGCGGTATATTGAGAGGTTGAGATCTCCATTAGTGTTGTTATCTAAATTACTGATGAACACGCACCATTTTTTATGATGTATATTAGTAACAATATAAATTTAAACTGATTTTTTTTGAGCAGATAAAAACTGGGACAGAGTCATTATACATAATTTTATAACCATCCGACGGGCAGACAATGAACATCAAATTTGAAATTTCACCGAAGTCGATCGATCATGAAGAAGTATACCTCACACGCCGGTAAAATGATTTCTCTGCTTTCAATAATCATCACGGCAGCTGGGGCCAATATCTTTATCTGGTCAGCTACTTTAGACCGAAGAGTTTAGCAGAAGCGGGCATCGTTTTCAAATGTCATACGTCCCTATCGAACGAGTATCTGGTGTTCCTTAGCGCAGATACAGCGGTATCCGAGACGCGTTCGATTATTCCTTATACTCGCATTGGTGGTCGGGTGTCGAAACACCTCGACCAATTATCGAGAAACTGGAATCCTTGACCACCCAGGACAATCTTCCATCTCGCTAATCTCTTTCCTTTTCGCTCCTGCGATGTTGGTCGTTGAGAGCTCAAACGAGCTTCGCGGCTCGAGTTAATTAAGCCCGATCTTAGCCGGTTAAGGACCTTCTGACTTACGCGCTGCATCGTCCATTCTAGGCTCGTACCGTTGTCCCAAGTTTTTCATCAGTTTCCACACCAAATTCTTCCATGTAGAGGGCGCGCGTAAATAACAACACAACAAAACCATATCGATTACAGAATTATGGATAAGAAGATCAATTAAACACGATTTCATCTTGGGATTAGTATTTCAAATCTGCCGGCGATGCTTATCTTAATTCCCAACACCCCTCGGATTCTCTGCCTAAAAGCCGGCTTTGTCGTGTCCCATGGGATTACACGATCGACACTAGCCTGAGCGGCCTTTTGACCACTTCTGCAAAGTGTTCAAAGGCGTATCAAAGTACGAATCCATCACTTATTTAAACTGCGTTACCAAGACAAATGACATAAGACGATCATGGTTTTTTTTTGTTTCCTCCTCTTTACTCCTCTTCACAAGACAACGTGCTTCCCATTGAAAACGAAAGCACTCATTAAGATCGAATTTAAATTCGTCTTAGCCAGTTCCTAACACGATAAATGCTGTGTGAATTTTGACGACACGCGTAAAAACGCGCCTACGTATTCAGGTACGCGGGTGTCAGATGCAGCCAAGATAGAGTTGCCTCCTACTTTTCTTCGCTAACAAGAAAACCGAAAACGTGGCGGCACTACCAAACCCTTTCGCTGATAAACATCTATATGTCATCCAGGTATCTGCCACGAAAGCGACCATCAACAAAAAACGGTCATATTAATGTGTATCCACAAGTCAACGACTTCTGTTTTAAGCTTTGACTACGTGACCTTCACCATTTGAAACTGAACTCAAATATATTCTCTTATGCTTTTTGTTATTATTGTCTTCAGGTTGACTGAAGATAAATGATGAACCAGCAACTACTACAGCACGTTTTGGACAAGAAAGCATCTAGTTGTGAACAGCAGATAATAAACAATAAAGTAAACACCTATCAAAAAATCAAGAAAAAATAAACTTACAATAAAAACAACAATAAAATAAAAAACATAAATATCTTTCATGAATACAAACCATAACAAATTATAATAACAAGTATTTTGTAAACATGCGACTAATTCAAAATAAAATAAAGAATCACAACAACCAGAAAGTAAAAGCATAATAATAATAATAACAAACGCTGAGCACGATTTGTTAAGGAACCGTATGTATTTTTTTCTGGCGTTATTTATTCGAGTTTAATGATGTCGTTATAGTTTCTACACTATTGATTTAACGTGATTACAGAGGTGCGAAAATGCAGGGTCATAAGTTATATTCCGAGCATTAGGATGGAGTGTAAACTTTCGAAAGTTTGTCTGCCAAAACGATTCGCTCGTTCACGGCACTCGTTTTAAGTGCAACTTTACGAATAACACTTAAGGCGTCGACAGTTTCTCGTAAATGTAATCTGTAATTGGCTAATAAAATAATAAAGTCTTTCAGATAATTTGACGAAGCGTCGTGTCGAGGCGCCGACGGCGTATTACCTTTCTTAGAAGTGTTATAAAGCCAAATCTGAGTCGCATTGTCAGACACTGTTCGGACATCGATGAAACCCAACCACTAAACATGTTTGCTCAGCCTAGTGAAAAATACTCCGAAGGTATTTTTCGAAATTATATACTGAGGTATCATAAATTTGCGAAGCGCATCTCGAGTGCCACATAAATTCGCAAACCAAACGACTGTCTATCTGTTTAATGTTCATATTTTGACGAAGAGTTTTTTCCGTCTATTTCTTGGTTTGTTTGTTGATTTGCTGTTGTTAGTTGTTGAACTCCTCAGGGGAAAAATTAGAAATTACCCACGTAGCTCTATAGTAAATACTAAATAGTAAATACGTTTATTTCAAATAACATTTTCAAGGCACATCCTTTTTTCTCAGAACGAAATTTCGATGGAGATAAATTTAAATATTCTCAACAATAAGAACGTAAACAACGAAGCTGAAAGGACAAATAAATGCGCTTCCTTCCTCGATACAGACGAAACAGTTTATGGGTCCCAATTTGACAATAACCCTAACAGCTAATTCTCATTCACGTCGTTTACTTCCTAACTATGTGTTGACTATTTCAGACACCTTCTCCTTCAAGCGTATAAACCCTTTCCCAATTATAATCCTAGTCTCGGTTCACAAAACATCTGGGACCGTTTACCCATCAAATAAAACTATCACTTACGCATCTCTTGGAACTCTAAATACCTTCACATTGGAACCATTCACGAACAAGTGTTTCTGACTTGTCCTGACCTTTGGCCCGAAAATTCAAGAGCTCACGTAAGCGCGATGCTCTACGAGATTCATCCGCAGCGTGTGAGAATGTGCGCTCGCCGCACATATTATACATGACACGCTATTATAATTCTCCGACCGTGCGAGGGAGTAGGAACTATACAAAAACCCTTAAATAACAGAGAGCTCAGCTTATCCGGTGGATCGGACACCCCGCGCAATGTGAAAACTCTGGAAACAAAGTGTCACGAAGAAGCGTCACGCTGTCAACCTCCTGTCGTACAGGTGGCTAACTAAATTCTTATTAATTCGTTTCTCTCTCGCCGTTCTTCTTTTATTTTCCTTCCCTTTGCCCCCTCTCTCTAAAGATTTTTTGTGCCTTGCCGCGTGAATGCTGCCGTCTCGTGAGCAGCTTGTCGACGTGTCCGACTCAAAAGGCACGATTGCGTCGTTAAAGAATAAGTTCAATTAAGAAACAGAAGGCGCGTTGAATAAACATTATAATTGCCTGGATTGCAGAAATTTTTTTCTTGGCACACAAACTTTTTTCGTCACATCTTGCCGAAATCATTTTTCGATACGAGTTTGGTGAAATTTACAATGTGTAGGATGCTGAATTTCAATCGCCAATTTTGTATGCAAAAAGTATAGTAATCGAATTTAAAGCATTTCACCTTTATTTTAATTTTGAAACCAAGTGATGATCGCCTCGTTAATTGAGGATATTTAATTGAATAATAATTGACAGCATTCTTAATTAAATAATTAAGAAGGTATAGTTAATATAAGAAAATATACGTTGACAAAGTCATTCGAAATATTTTATGCGAGAATTTCGTTTGTTTCATATTTTGAAAATAAATTTTCATTTATACCTTTCCATTATTTCATTATAATTGTTAGTTAATATTAAACAAGAATGATTTCGCATAAGATTTTATTTGATGGATAAAGCATAAATAATCAAATTCTCGTTTGAAAAAATGTAAACGGTTTACGTACACTATTGAAGATTTTCGATACTATAAGTGTTTGTTATTAACAAAAATAATGGTAATTTCATAAATCATCGAACGAATGGTAATTCGCGTTATTCTTTTCTCAAAATTATTGTTGATAAATTGCAACTAAATTATTTTTAAAAATAATTGTCTTGTCAAAATCGATAATTGCCCATCATCATGTAATACAAAGTTAAAACACCTTGCGATTTAGAAATATATAGAGTTAAGATGTTAACGAGATGGTGGCTCGACTCTACGATTAACAGATACTGATGAGTATAATATTTACTCTAGCATGTAACTATTATAGTGATTTGCAGAACCCTTATACCTCGATTTCAATGAGGTAAGGCAGGCTGTTTTTTCGAGGTTGCCGAGGTATTTTGCAAAAACTACCAATATCGATAATTTCTCTCGACTGAAATTTGTTAAATACATTCGTCATGAAATCGTTCATCATAAAACTAATTTTTTCAGTTTGAACAAATCACATGATTTTTCCAATGCTTCTCAATAATTGATTCGATTCGGATTCGAAACGTAAATAAATATTCTAGTAAACAGGTTTCCGCAGAACATGGCTTTTTACACTCTTTCATCACAAGTGTGTTCGAATGGCTTAGAATAATCCGAATTACGCGTGTAGTGTTAAGTGGCTTCCACAGTACAGCTTTATAGCGCTGCTTTAATCAGATAGGTTTACACTACCAAGTTGTCTCAGAAACATTTAATTAGTTCACGATGAAACTAGTTTTGAATCTTAATAAATATATATATCGAAACATATGCTCGATTAACTGCGAGAAAGGTCATAAAACTATATGTTTCGGAACGAACAAAAAGAATATTCATTTTAATGTCATTCTAAAATCAATATTTCAAACCAGAATCATGCATTTCATTCAAAAAAAGTACTCAAAAAATGCTCGCAAACAAGTTAACTCGGACACAATAATTTTATCATCGTTTATAAAATAATTATTGCTAGCATCAATTTTGCAATGGTAACTTAATATGTCAGCGCATAATATTTGAAGTTCGTCAAGTTACGTATTAACTTTGTTTTTCTAGTTTTCTCAACATTGGCCGAAACTGAGTGCAACACGCAAAGAGTTTTAAGAGGCTTCCCGAGCGAAGTACGTGGGAATAAGGATACTCGCATACCGATAATTGTATTAGGTATAATAGATTCAAAACATATGTTTTAACTGAAAACAATTAGGTTCTTAGGAAACCTTTTAATCATTCAATTGTTTAAACATTAAATTTAATGCCATAATGTTATTTGATTTTGCATGTTGGAAAATTAAATTACTTTTCTCGAACAATAAAGAATTACAAAAATGAACAATATGATTTATTCAGTTTTAAAAGGCACAATATTGCAATAAAAATTTGCTTCAATAAATTTGTGAATTATAGAAAGACGTGTTTAATTTCTGAACGTGGATCACAACAGTCGTCAAAGTGTTAATTTAAGTGTGAAAATGAAAGCCCCGAGCGGAAGTGTCGTTGTTTGAAAAATGAAACATTTGTTCGTCCGGGCGCCCGGTTGCATCACTTAATTACGCCTCGAGTATCGTGGGTCACTTAAGCGTTGAAATATTGAAGTTATAGGGCTCGGAAGTGTCGATGCTCGCATACATTACAAGTCTATGTGCTTTGCGAGTGGTCATTATTCGTTTTTTTTACAGTGGTTACTCAGGCTGCTTTTTAGCTGCGGGTTAACAGCTGTGCATTTCGCAGTTCACATACAGACTGCGACAATGCATTCGACGGATGTGCACTGTGCCTTTTTCGCGGTAACGAAGACACCTTGTCTGTCAACTATTGTTACTGCCAACTCGCAACGGATATTCGTAATTTTTAAATTATTAGACATTGTGCTACACTGAAACAACAATAATATAAAATCACCTGAGACACACAGTATTATTGCGTTACGTTCATATAATTTTTCAATATTACAATTTCTCTAGACTTAATTTATAAAAGTATTCGTTTACACTTTGTATATGTACATGAAATTTTATAGAAGTATAAATGATATATGACGGTGTTTTTTGAAAAATTCATTTTGTTCGTTTATTATCAAAATTGTATAAAAATTGTGATATCTTGTTTATATATAAATATCAATTTGTATAATACGTTTTGCTTCATTTTTTTAAGCTGAAATTTGTTACAAACAAGTTTTCTGAGCTCAACATTTTCGACATGTCATTCAATGAATTCCAGAATACAAACTATTTGCTACTTAAAAATGCTTTGAAAGCATTTCAAATTAAGACATGTGTGATTCGTGCGGAAAGACGCTGCGATACGCATATTCACGGATATAAGATTTATATATACACACACAAAAACTATACATTGCTCTCTAACTCTAGAATAATGAGCGCTACTTTAAAATAAGTAAATTTCGCTGATTGTAACTGATTGGATATAATTTATGAGAGAATCGCAATAATTTTGAGATAACTTTTATACGTAAAGACTTATTACTAGTGCAGTTTTATAGTTTTAAGATACGAATATTAAAACTGAATATTGCGATAGTCTAAATGGAATAAAACGTAAAAGCGGAGTTCTCTTTACAACGCAATTGCGTGTTTTTATGTGTTATGAAAATGTTTCCCGAGCACTGAAAGCCGAATACATTCAAAAACAATGTTACGAATCAAATAAGGCAACGCTCGAATCGATCTTAACGTGTTTTTAGTCGTTTCATCACTGAAAACAATTCCAATTTTGTATTTGAACATATTTTCAGTTTTTCTACTCCACTCATTTAACTCGAGCGAACATCGCAGTAGAAAATGAACAATACTCTCTATCTCTGGCATGAAATTTCAATGAAGCTGACCCAGAACGAAGCAAAGTCAAAAGCCAGCACAGCGAATGCGATTTGGCGGCAGCGTCGGACGTAAGTTGTGAAATTGCACAACTCTATTTTCACAGTAGCGGCGCGGCAAGATAATTGAGCAATCCATTTTCGTCAACGCAGTTATCGCGGTTGCTGGGTAACGCGAACGAGTTTCTCTGCGCGGAATGAAATCGGCTGTATTGGCATTGGCAGGTGCTGATCGCGCTGCCGTGTCTCAGGCACGAAGTCACTTTATTAGCCGGGAACGCCGAGCGAGACACAGAGTAGGCGGCTTCTGCACAGAAAGGCGACAGAAAAAGCGAAAGAGTGCCGCGAACAAGGTTCGGTGTGAATCTCATCTTTTATTCAGAGTTCTGCCTCGGTGCTGGAACCGTGCGTGATCGTATGTGCGAAATCGCCGAGGCTGTGTTTGCCGGAGAACAGAGGCACCGCGCCACTTAGGGTGTGAAACTGCCGACGTGCTATCGAATCCGGGGATTCGTTTCCAGTGATTTTGAATCGCCAATGAGCCTTGGCCATAAAGTCGTTCCGACCTCGATACGCCGGCCAATGACAAAATCTTCTTTTTTCAGCATCGATCGTCGCTCCTTTTTTCCACGCCAACGGTATACGCAATTACGCTCAATGTTCGGTTTATACTGCGTTCGTGATTTGTAATTTGATTTGGCTGAAATTAAGAAATCGCCACTCTTGTTCAATCTTTCCGCTACTTTGGCCGTTTTTACGCAGCCGCGTCCGCTGTGTATAGGTGTGGCCGACATATAAAGTAGATTCGAGCCAACGACTTACTCGTCGGTTTTATTAAGCTGCAAGCTTAATTATGATTCGCTCATCTTTTTCGTTTCGTTTTCACCCAAACAGATATACCTTTCGTGCTTGGCGATTGTTTCGTAACTGTTTTTTCGTGTTTCCACGGTTGTCATCTTGACATTTGTGTCAGATGTCCGACTTTAAAATGCTCAACTCAACGTATTACTTATTCGCTTCTGTTTTGCTCATGCGCATGTTACAGTTCGTCAAAGAGATTCCAATAGTTATAATTAAATTTCATCATCGGAGCAACTGTAAGATTATAATTAGTTGCATTTTTATGTTTAACGTCAAACAAAATAAATTTACAAACAAAAATGAAATAACTTCATCGCCCATTTAGCGTATGTTAAATATTCACTTTACATTAACGCAACAGTACTGCATTTACGAAAAAATTATGTTTTTCCTAATTATGTATTATTTTATATGCACTACTAGTATAATAAAGTATAATACTGTAAAAAAAGAGAAACCCAACTGAAAGAATGTTTGCAAATAGAACAAAATATAAGAAACTACATTATCGCTAATCGAGTGATACGTTTGAATCTTGGGCGGTTCGCCTAAACCCGTGAATAACATTTGTTCGTCGTAAAGCTTTAATTGAATGCATAAATGTGAAATAATCGTAGGAAACGTGTGTTAGCGCAAGTTGTTCAGCGACTTGAGAGTTCAGCAACGGTGCGCAAACATACCTTGTACCAATAATTTCAGCGTGCTGAACACGAAATGCCGGTAAATGCGGGCCCGCACATAGGCGTATGTTATCGTGTGTGGGCCCGACGAGGTCTGGAGCACGTCACTGAGCACCTTATCTCACCTCATTACTTTACTTTAACTGCAATGCATACTTAACTTATTACACCGCGGCGATTCCGCAGTTGCGAAAAAACGATGCTTAATTTGATCATTAATCCGAACACCGTTTCTCCTTTTTATCTCATTTCATGTCTGTAAATTGTCTTCGAGTAATTACTCGTTCATGTGTATATGTATGTATAAAATGTATTCAATTACAAAAATCGCGAAGTTTTATAGTTCATTTTAGTGAAATGTAAAGTTTAAGTATTTTCATATTGCGGATCGATGTAATTTTCAATCTTGTCGGGTTCAAATAAAAAGTATTTTACTATACCATCATGTTTTTTAATTGGTACTTAAGTTTTGAGAGCGATTACAATGGTTTATAAGAGTCACACATACATATACTTGTGTCGACAAGTATGGATTGTATATCTTATTTTGAATATAATGTTTCTCGTACTGAACTTTTTATACAAATTGTTACAAAATTATTGGAAAAAGTAGAACTATATTGATATTGAATGTCAATCTTTCAGTATTTTTTAACACAATTTACTTTTTTTTGATCAAGTGTGTGATAATATGTTGATTTGCGTTGCGAAACTTAATTCGATAATATTTAAAAGTGCAAAAGTTAATGAAACTATATTAAAGTAGAGGAAAATTTCTTCTGGCTCTCACACATACATTAATATAGAGAGTATGTGTGTATGTAGAGAATATATTTTTATACATATTTTCCATACGTGGATTTTAATATATTCACAGTATCAATCAAAAATAAATGACAAATTAATAATTATGGCATAATATTTATTATTCAACTAAA
>JABFQD010003056.1:0-13933 GCA_022817045.1 Psix sp. ZL-2020 | reverse complement strand
AAGGTCATAAATTTCAAGTTTGGAAATTTTGAAAAAGTTGAAAACAGTTAGTTTTACAATTTTTTTCAGCTCTCCATTTAAATGCTATACAAGAAGAGAGAAAATATAAATTTATTTATATGTATAATGACATGTGAAAATACCTGCAAGTATTTCTTGTATTTATTTATGGGTATAATAAAAAATTACTATTTGATGATTATCAAATCATATTACTTCATGAAAAATCATGATTATATAAATTTTATATTCCAAATAATAAAATATTAATTTTACATGACTGATTAATTAATTAATATACACATATATATTTTTTGTTATTTAAATATGTGTTTTATCAGAATAAATATCATGTATTCCGTTGAAAAAACTAGTGTACAAATTGGGAGTCATTTGTAAATTAAGGATCATTGAGTCATAAACTGGCGTCTACGAGACGATCTGGATTCGGATAAAAAATGCATTTTATTATTCCTGACTAATACAATTTCTAAGCAAAACTCAAGTCTCGTCATAATATTCATAGAAAAGCTCCAGTTCGTACATTTGGTAATAATTGCTTTTCGATTGTGGCTTGTCAAAAAAAAAAACGTGCGCACAGTTTGTTTACCGATTAATTATTGACATATCTCAAGACGAAAACGTGATGTCGACTAGTCATCCTAGGCCTGCTTAATGTCACAAACGAAACAGATGCCTCGATGCTTCTGCAGCTTCGACTTCATACCTCTCATATTACAGCACTCAATAGCTAACACCAACACCAATATCATTCTTACACGAATTTCGAAAGTCATGAGGTGGTAAATTTTGTTTGTCACACGTCGACTAATTTATTATACTTTCGAAGTTTGATAGTAAGATCTTTCGGGTGGTCGACGATATTCTCGTCATAAGGCGTTCAAATTTAAACTTCAATTACAAGCGCTAAAATCCAAAGAATTCGGGTTACGCAATTTTATGACTCGTCTGGCGACAATTTAAGTAGTTTCCAGGACACAGTGAATGATATTTTCCTGCGAAAGCCTAGAAGAATACAAAGCGTTGCTTCATTTGGTTTGTCGTCAATGTATGTATGCTTTGCGAACGCAATAAATATCTTTGTAGGTTCCTGGAGCTCGGGTTGTCATTAAAAAACGAGACACACGAAACAAACATGCTGGAAAATAACTAACAGTTGACTGCATATTTTGACTTAATATTTGTAATTGCTTTTTGCAAGTAGAATGAAAAAACGTTTGGATCCGACTGAAATCATGTCTGAGTTGTCATAAATACCGACGTTATACGGCGCTTCGTTATTCAATTTATATACGACTCAATATTCGTCGACATTATATATCATGTGAGTCGAACATTCGTCGTGGAGAAGTGTAGTGTTTGTTGCGAGCAGCACATTGTGCGCATAAAATGGCTTTAAGGTCTAAGCCGCTGCGCGATAGCGGCACTTTTGATCTTTACTCCACCTTGGTGATGCGTCCGGACGACACCTTGACTCGTGTCGCGGCCACATCCTACTTCATCACCTCTTTTGTATCAGAGTATTCTTAAAGTATGATGTCACAATTGTCAAAACTCAATACCGTTTTGCGAAACGATAAGCGCAAGTCTTTTTACTTGTGCTTCGCAGAAACTATACAGATCGATTACTGTTATATATCGTTCTAGAAAAGAATTAATTTATATCTATATATATTTATCGAGATAAATGTTGTCGATAAAATGTGTGATGAAACACCATCATGTAGCTAATTTTAGTTTTTCTTAAGAGACGAACTCTCTTGTAGAATTTTGAATTCAAAAATGATGTGTTGTATTTATATTAAACAAATGTTATCAATAAACTATTTTAATGATTGACTTTTTTCAAATAAGTGTAATATTCAATTGATAATATTTTATATCAATTTTTAAAATAAAATATTTGATTTGATATAATCATAATAATAATTATATAACTTAACAGAGGTTTAGAGTTTTTAATGGATGTTACATATTTACTTATTTGCATTCTAAAGAGCTTTTATTATTCTATGCACAATTCAAGCGAAGCACAACAAAAGCAAATAAAGAATGAGGTGTGTCGATACTCTTAAAATATGTTCTATACGATATACTTATATGCTTTATACATTCACACAATTATTATACTAGATTAAATCTCAGACAATATTTAATAAATTTTCGAAAAGCATAGAGATATGAGTTTAGCTAACTTTACTGAAGAATAACTTTAGTTAAATTTTTAAATAGTGTGTAATTGGAAATTGACGTCATGATAATTTTCATATTTTTAGACTAAAAAATCGTACGATTCTCGTAGTGACGTTATATACAAATGACAGAGATATAAAAATGCTCTAGGAGAATTAATTGGTCGATGTTTTGCGATGAGTTGATGTCCAATAGAATTGCGCAAAATATAATTAGCGTGGATGATCGCGGCGGAATTCGCAAGGCGTGATAAAAGTTGCGTGGCGACCTGCGACCCGGCGCAATGGCGTTTACGCGATGGCCGGCTCAAAATGGTTATTGCCAGAGCGGTTAGTAAAGCTCGATAAACCGGCCATCGTCGTAAAGCTTGCGAATACGTGCACATCAATCACACCGCCTTAGTCAGCGGCAAACAAAGAGCAGTACTTTATGTAGTTTCTTCCGCACTTTTAGACGAGGCGCGCGTTATTGAAACGTGAAATAGTCGCGCGCTGAGCACACATTAGACGGTTGGCTTATCGTCCCGCTAAGCCAACAGAGATAGAGCGAGAGTTTGACTTTTTTCATGCGCTTCCTCCTTTTATCTCGACCGGTGAACGATTGGCTGCTTGTTCTCGGAAAACTTCGCTTCGCGATATCGGCGCCTCTTTTCATCGCTATCGGCAGCCACGATAGCTACCGTTCATGTTACGCGCTTGCCTTTGATATTTGATGTCGCGCGATATTGTTCCATCGAATAGTCACTTTAGAGCCAATTCATTCGCCCGAATCAGCGATACTTCGAAACTTAAAATAGCCTGTTTATCAAACCCCTTGTTTTCAAGTGTCATTCATACTGAGATAAGTGCGGTTCATTTGATTCGCCTACTGAGACTCCTTTTCTGCATATTAAATTGGATGATGACTTTAGATGCATTTCTTTTTGCAGAACGTATTTTATTTTATCGTACTATTAATGAAGTTATTTTGTCTCAATATATAGAAAACTATATGGCAAAGGTATTTTTAGTTTTAAATAAAAAGTTGAACTGAAATAATAAATAAATGGTAAAACTAAACCGCGTAATTTGAATTTTGGTATTGCAATTGTGGTTTATTAAAAAAGTGTGGACAATTCTTTGATGTTAAATTTATTTTAATATAAAATTTTGTATAATTAATTAATGATATTAGAATATCATTAATAAATGATATAAATATCGAGTTTTAAAATATAATAAATATCGAGTTTGAACTTGTTTAACGTAGAAATATATTAATTGTACTTCGATATTGATCGGGCTCTGATCAATATCTTGTCACAAGCTGTATGATAGTGTTACCGTAAGAGTGATGAGCTTTATACATTGTCAAACACCAAAGCTTTTGAGTGATTTTCGATTACAGTTTTACATCAGAATTAATTAAAAAATTACTACATTATGAATATTCTTTTAAAATGATGCATTTACAATATTTTTTCCACTGTAAGTTGAATTTAAACTTCAGTATGAAAAATAGTGAATATTATAAAACAAGAGAAAGAATGAAGTAATTATTCCCGAGGAAGTATTTTTGCCCCAAGTAAGAAGAAATGTGTTTTTCTCCCTGATAAAAGAAAATAAAAACACAGATTGTGTGCAGAGGCTACGATAATTACTTTTCAAAACGTTGTTACTTTATCTAAATGTACATGCTATTATAATATATCGAGTATAGGGTGCTATCTCATATTTTTTATACAATATAATGTTAAATATAATTTTATATATAATATATTAGTAAACCTGTGAGAATGTTCTATATCTTTAGTTCAAATCTTCCAGCGGCTATCCTTATTATTTTGAATTTTTTGTCTTTGAGTAAATTGCAAATGTTGATTGACAGAAAACATGATAGAATTGATTGGTTCACTTGAGTGAAAAATATTCAATTAGTGTGTTCCCACCGTGCTTCGAGATGGTTGCTTTACACGCTTAAAGTCAGTGATATGAATATTTATCATAGCACGAAAATCAATCTTCTTTATGAATAATAGTGCTTTAACATTGTTAAAGTATAAACTTTCAGTTATGAGAGTACAGTTATTTTTTCGTTTTTTTGAATTTTAAGAGCATAGAAAAATGTCAAATTAGTTCGTTTATTAATATATTTATATTTCAATATCGTAACGTTTCTACGATGTATAATTGAATTGGGGTATAATAAATGAAGAATTATTTTTAGAGTGAAAATAAAAATTAGAATTATCTTAGTTGTATACATTTAATTATACAATTATAAATTGTCAATATAAATTTGATATATTTTGATAAATTTGAATGTAACAATGAATTATTTATTGAAATAGTATTTTAACGAAAAAGTTATTATAGTAAAAAATAAGTTCTTTTTATAAATCACAAGTAGAAATATATTTGGCTTCTAACTAAAAGTTTTTCTTGCATTATTATTTAAATTGAAAGTTAGAATTAGTGTCTAAAGCACAGTACTTAATTTGTTTATTTTTAAACGCAAAAAATAAAATCAAATATGATTTATCAAGTTTGTCTTCCACGTTTTTAATAATTTTCTTCACCAATGAGCAAAATTGTCCGTGAATAATTGCATAAAAATATGTTCTAACGTATCATCAAATAGGCGGAAACGAAAAGTGTGTACATGTCTTTTCTCCCATTACTTTCTACGGTTCATAGAATTATGAACCACCTTCAACATTAAATTTACGTAATCGACGATTTCATTTAATTATACGAACTAATAACTGACTCTTATAATCACCATATGATCAATGAAATCTTTTTCTCACGGAATTTAATACATTCGGGTCTATAAAATAGTGTTTGATTGAAGAAAAGAGAATAAAAGACGTCTCGTAAATTTTGTGAAACAATTCTATGACAAAACTATATGTTCGATCGTGCATAATAAAAGTCCTTGATCCGACTGTAAATGTGAAATAAAGTGCGAAAGAAAGAAGCCTTTCTTCGAGCAGTTTTCACACTTAGAGTTTAAAAAGGACGAAAAAGATATTTATGTGACGCGTCATCGCGTCTGCACCAAGAGCGTGACATGCGACTGAGAATTTTGGTACAAAATATATATTACAGGGTGTATAAGCGTTCTCGCCCGCGTGAGCCATTAACGAGCGGCGACGCTATCGTCGGACACACTAGTCGTGTTAAAAGGTTTACGCGTGGGTGGTTGCGGTTATGGTTGTGGTCTGCACCGTGTCACTCGAGCGCTCAAAACCGGACCACAAATCGCGCCTGTCTGAACTCAGGTCACGTTGAGGATGCGGGCCTCCAGACGCTCCGAATCACAGTTTTTTTTCGAATTAAACGCCCATGATAATTTTATGGTCTTGTGTGATATACAAAGCCTGATAATAACTTATAAAATGTTACAGTTTCTGCAATACAGTCAAGGCTTGAACCCGGAGTCAATTCTGAAAACACGAGAGGACGCATGTTCTCACCAGCGTATCGTATCTTTTACTTAAAAGTGCTGTTAAAGGTTAAAAAAGTAATACGAGAATATTTTACAAATTCTTTTTGCTAATCTATCATTCCAAACGGTATATTTATTATGATTTTATAGTTTTTTAATGCGCTTTATAAGTGATTTTATTTCAATATTTACACGTTATAATAAATAAAGCGAATTCTATAGACGAATCATAAATAATATGACTTTACATAAGATGGAAAAAGTTAGAACGTTGTAAGTGCCAATTTAAATTCATTTGTGAATAATATAAACAACAATAGATTCATTGTTTGTTGACGTTATTATATAAACATTGATACTTGAAATTGATTTAAATATCGAGAAACATTTTTAATAAAATAGTACTTTGGTGATTTTATAAAAATAAGTAAAATACCAAACAAAAAGTAAATGACTATTTCTATGCATTTCGATCTACGCTAAAATTGTTGTTAATTTATATAGCTTTAGTTTTTCTAATATTAATATTATTGTGCAGCAAAGGAATGCGATAAATAATGTTATTTAATGATCAATGTCTAAATATGCCTTTTTATGTTTTTGTCAATGAGTTTATTCTAAACTTGAGATTATTTCTTCTTTTAGCGTTGAAAAACTAAAAAAAGTATATCATTCACTTAGTAACCTGATGTTATCTTTAAGTGTCAATTGAGAATGTATTTGTTGCGTATTAACAAAATTTAATTTTTTTCATGCTCTGTAATAAAAAGCAGGATTTACGTGTAACACGTGTCTGTTTTTATGAAAAGAAAAGAAATTGTCTAAAAGTTCTTTATCGTACTTAGTAACAGACAAGAGTTTGATTTATATGTTAATCGATTTTTTTAGTTATCATGATAAT
The DNA here is from genome assembly GCA_022817045.1 of Psix sp. ZL-2020. NCBI lineage: Eukaryota > Metazoa > Arthropoda > Insecta > Hymenoptera > Scelionidae > Psix > Psix sp. ZL-2020. The sequence goes on along the minus strand of JABFQD010003056.1, from coordinate 7,389 downwards.
TTAAAATGCAAAATTGTTAATGTTTAAATTGGTTTAATTTATTTATTAAATTTACATGAAAAATTATTTTTGTTTATAAAAAAAATGATTAAGAATATTTTATAGTTAAAAAAATTGTGTTTAACTATATTCTTTTATCAGAAGCATATTTTAAGATAATAGTTATAATAAATATAATAAAATCAAATTAAGAATAATAATAATAATCTTAGACTATTATTATTAATGAATACACTACTGTACACAAATTCTGAATATTAATAATTATTCTTATGCATATATATTTTACATTTACTGCTTTTTTACATCAACTTACAAATATTGATGTACAATTTCATTCAAAATTGTGTGTGTAATGGCAAGTCGAGATTTTATTTGATTTAAAATGAATTTTTGTCGCATTATTCCCTAACTTAGTGATATTTTTTAATACACAAGTTTCCAATCATATATTCTTAATTATTTGTGATCTCTTCGAATATAAATACACTTAAATGAAAACTAAATCAGTGTAATAGAAACTTTGAAACCAATGAAACTATGATATAATTGTGACAAAGTTTTAGCCACTGGGTAAAAACAGAAAAATTTGAAAATGCTGCTCATTATAATGATTTGACGAATGAGAAGGTTGTGACGAATTGGTGACAGCTTTTGGTAAATGCCGCACCACTAGATCGTTTTGAAAGCTATTCTTTCTCGAGCGACTGCGTGGCCGTGCGTGGATTGGTCTCGAGGAAGAACAAATCATAACAATTATTGCGTTTTCTTTTATGATCGCAACTTGCGAAAAGCGTTCTTCTGCTTTCCGAAAATTGAATGCCGGTCATAAAAATGTCTTCGGCACAAGTTGTCAGCCGGCCTTGAACTACTTTCCGCCGCAGGTCAACTGTAATTAACAATGGTAGCAGCGGTAGCCGGGTCGAAATGAGAGTTTGCGACTTTTTTGTTCTTCCATAAAGCCGGCCGACTTGGATTCGTCCGGTTGCATGAAAGGAGTAAATTGTGAAAGTTTCGGCTCGCTTAACCCTTATTTACGGAACTCGAGTTATTGTCCGGGTCCGGGTTGACTTTATTTGACGTATACTCAGGGCAAGGGTTGCCTGACCTGCACCAGCATGACGCTTTCGGGCCGTAAAACGATTGACGTAAAAGGATTCTGCCTCGGATTCTGATTTATGTATATATGGTTCGCGCAGTCGGGGCCTTTGACGAGATCTAGTGCAGAATTTGTCAACACGCTTTTGCGTATCATTGGCGTGAAAGGAGTACGACTTTTTGACATTTCGGGCAGTAAATTTCACCTAAAGGAAAAGGGTTCGGTCGAGGAATCCAACTAAGGTGTTGATCCAACTGGATTTCGAATGGTCTCCAATAAAGGGTTTTATGTGCTTCCAAACTGCCATGATTTATATTCGATTCTACCGAACTTGACTGATTTCTTCACTGAAAACGTGTTACGAGGCCATGTCTAAATCGCTAAATGCAATCCTTTAAAATTAGACTACCAGTTGTAAATAACTTCTGACTGACGTTTTATTCGTCGTAATATACATAGTTGAACTTTCACGTTTCACAAATAATCACCATGAATCAAATTATTCTTTTCTAATCTATATTAGACTTCGATCTTAAATTATTATTTTCACTTCTTCGTCAGCTAATTGGAGGGTATTCGTTAGAAATAACCGTGCAATGAAAAGTGCCTCAAACAATTTCTTTCTCTTGTTTAGCCTGTTTTGTATTTTGTCAAATCGTCCAAATTTTTGTTGTTACAGATTGTCGTTGCTTATTGTTCGGTTTAAATGATCCGCTTCAGAGGCTTTTTAGGGATTTTTTTATGAAGTACAGCGGGTATACTAGATTTTCCAAACCTTTTTTGTGTTTGTACTCTGTGATTCATCGGTAAAAATGATGCATATTTGGGTCAAGTCTTGTTTCGTTGTCACAGCGATTATATACTTATAGTAGACATGTTGATAATTCTTATCTGTAAAAAACATTTTGAAAAAACAGTTTACTCCAGATTAACGCTCATTTCGGCTTTGCGTAAATGCGTAAAAACGAACCGAAATTCATTGAATCGTAAAAAAAACTATCTAAGGAAGATTTGCTCCAGCTACATATTATATCTGATGGTGGAGAAAGTATTATACTCTTAATTACCCCAAACATAATGATTATTTGATTACTTACTTCAAAAGAAACAAAGATTTCAAAGTACAAAGCATTCTCTAATCCTTTCGGACGTTTATTTTTGGTTATTTTCGATAGTCAATAAATAACAAGGAAAATCGTATGCCTTCGTATGTATGATATTTTTAACGTAATACATATTTTTCATTTTTTTTTTCAACATTTTTCTTATCATATTTTATCTTCAATTTGTTGACAAATTTTTAGTTAAAGAAACGGTTAATCAAAATGTTTTTTCGTAGAATTAAAGCTTATACTAAATGTATCATTTTTGTCTCTTTCAATGGTGAAAAGATATTTACCAATAAACTTCTTTCAATCAAAATCAGTAATTTAAAAAACTGACAAGTTTGTTTTCGTATTCGAAACATTTCAAGAAATCAAAGCCACTATTTCTTAAAAAGACACACGAGCTCAGCGACGGTCTTTCTGGCGGAAAGTGCGGTGCCTTGGAACTACCCGGAAATAAAAACAATAATTATCAGTCCCTGAAAGACGTTGTTGTAAAGCTAGTAAAATTTCTTTCGGTAAATCATCCGATTCGCGTGCCTGGCGTGCTGTTTGTATTGTCCGCCTTACACTACCTGGGTCATAAAAAAGCGTATAAAAAGACGAATAACTCGTTAAGAAAAAATGCGACTGGTTATTTTCCTGTTCTTTGACGAAAAAAAATCTTTCAAGGGAAATAAAGTGTTGCGCGCGGCAAGGATTGTTAAGCTTCCGACACTTGCCGTTTTCTTTTTTTATTTCCCGAGAGAGTCCGTCGACAAAAGCGCGCAGTCATAAACGCATTTCTTAACTGGCGACTCGTTTCAATTTGAGTCTTCGATTTTTCTTATTCTTTCTTTCTTATTTCCTTTTTTTTCCAAGGAATGTCATTTAAAACAATATACTGCACTTTTTTCTCCATTTTCCCATATTTTCCGATGCGACGCGCGTGAGCAAGTAGCAGATGGGACCGATTTTGAAGCAGCTTCCGACTTTTAATCCACGATTAATATTTGAAGCTGGTAGAAGTTGGGCTTTACACGCTGAAGAAGAGAAACAACATTCAGCTTAATCTTTGCTTTGGTGAGGATCGAAAGCTAGGTACAAATCAGAGGAAAATACTGTTTAGACAATTGTCTGGGCCCACTGAGCTTCGCTGTTTTCCAGCTTCCACGTTTGAATATTTATTTTATTTCGGTATTTTGTGGTTTTAATATTTGCTTTCCCATCGACTAGGGTCGTCAATATTCATAAACATTCAAGTACCTTTTGCACACGAAAACAGAACTGAATTACACGGAGAAAAATTTTGAACTAACATTCAGTGTATTGACGATAAACAAAATTCAGTAAGGCTGAAATATCTCAAAATAATTCGTCAGTTCACAGTAAATATTGAAGTATATGAATATATTATTATTTATTATAATATGTATTTTCTTCTTCAAAAACAGCACTTTTATAATAAAGATAATTTTTTATATGAAATTGTACCTTGCGTAGAGGAAATAAAAATTTGGATAAAAAATGTTGAAAATTTATGATAATATGTCTAGGTAATAAATTTTTTTCACTACGGAAATTATTATCTTTAATATGATTAATAACTGATACCTGTCATTGTGTTCTTATTGTTTTAATCTTGCATCTCGGATCAAAATATATGAGTCACCTACCGAACTGAGTCATTAGAAAAATCGCCAGTGTATTGTCTTATCCATCGTACGTATCTTTTTGAGCATCTGCAAATTACTCTACCATACTTTGAAACGTTGTTTACTGACTCGTTAAATTTCGTTTTGATAAAACTGCACTGTATACACAAAATGCTACCAGATGTTTCACAGTAGTTGACCTGTTTTAAATAACCGTCTTACGTAATCTTGAAAATCCTTTGTGTATATATATATTACAGGGCCATAAATAACAAAAAATTTTAAAAATTTTGTTATGGTATTATTTCTACCCAGGATAGTTTAGAAATGAGTTAAGCGATAGCAAGGGAAATATTTGTAAGTAACTCGAAAGGTGAACGTTTTTGTTTCAACGAAAATAAGTTTTAAAATAAAAATAAAAAACAATAAATGTTATATACTACGAAATTGTTAAAAAATAAAAATCAATCGTAGTAATAAAACTATTTAATACAATGAGTGGGTTTATTTTTTAAGAATTATATTTTAATTATTTTCCAAACTTAAGAAGAAATAAAATAAATCATAGCTGTTAGCTTAATATTCTTTTTTATTAATCAGTTCATGCTAGTATCTGAGGCTCTATAAGATTTCTATTTAAGTTTGAGGGATAACATTTTTTTCACACAAAAAAGGTTATAAATATCTCGTGTATCACATCGTAACTGCAACACTTAACGCGTGACACTTTTGAGCGTTTGAAAAGTAGCAAGCTTTCATATACTAGAACATTTTATCGATGTTTCTTGAAATCCACTCGGCGAGTGGAAGAATCTGTGGTCTGGGCAACGCCACTCGAATTAACGACTCTCGTAGAAAGATCGTGAGAGATAAGGATTTCGTAAACCCTGGCACGCTACTTGATAAGTCGTGGAAATTATTGACTGTACTGTCACCATCGACATAGGGACGTGCTTCAGATGGGTTCCTTATGTTTGCGTTGTTCGGTCCAACGGCCCAGTTTGAGGTTTCTGCGTTCCACGCCAAAAGTGGGATATTAGTTTATGCATTTAGGCGTTATAAAAACAAACATTCGAAGGGTAAAAATAAATACTACAGTTCACACCAAAAAGTGTTAATAAGATACAAAAATACAACGTACTCACGTTCAAGAAAACGAACTCGTAGAGCCAACGTTGTGTTCTCTTGGAAAGTGAAATTTCACGTTTTTAAATATTAACTAATTGGAAATTGTTGATAAAATGATTTTAAAACCGATATTTTGATTACTTTATTCAGGTTCGGTTATTTTCGTATTCAAGAGAATTTGAGTATATTTTTGGTGAGTTATAACTATGCGAAACTATTTTATTGATATTCTGATATGTTTAGGAGAATATGTCTGTAGGGGATGTTGTGTAGGAAACGGGTGGTATAAGGGGTTTCCTGTCTGATGGAGCTTGAAACTGAATTAACCATCCCGGCTAGAGGTACACGATGTTGGCGCAACCTCATCTCGACGTCCATTATGTTTGTTCTTGTATGCTAAATACTTTCTCAGATTAAATGTCCATTTTTAGAAGGTATTTCACAAAAACACAAGCTTCCCTAATAACATTTTGATTATGCTAATTTGCTCATTTGCCGAGTAATTTTCTTACTTATTTTTTTTTTCTATAAATTTTTCTAATTTAATTCAGAAAGAGATTTTGTCTCCTTGATTGCTTTATGCTAGTGTTTCTCTTGTTAATATATCATCGGAAACACAAACGATTTCTTGGTCTTTTTAAAATAATACGGAGACAAGCAGTCTGCTCAATTATTACAAATGGATATCTTGAATACATTGATAAAGAGATGGATTGAATGGTTACGCTTATCAATCCGAAGATAAAGCTAACATATATTTGCTAAATGAAAATTGCATTCGTCATAATCATTCTGATAAAAGGTCTCTTAAACAGGTTGAGTGATAAATTTATACAAATGAATCATCTTATAAGTAGAACATTTCTTAAATTTTATACCTTTAATAGTAGATCAATAGTTTAAGGTGTTTTTATTTTCTGTAAAATTCTATTAACATGCTCCAATGAAGTATCAACAGATATCTTTGCGAGTAATGAAGATAAAGTTGTTACGTTAAAAAATGTTTCACTGAGAATTACATTATTCTATAAAATATTTTGTGCTGAATGGTGAAGCACGTTAGACCCAGTTTATTTATAGATATAAGTATAGTACCTATATATCTTTTGATCGAATCTCTTGCGGTGTTTTTTCGAATCAAGGGTTTAATAGAAGGGGCGTTAATAACGTGTCGATGATATCACGAGCAGCGTGCTAGTAGCCCTGTAATCTAGTCCTCTCGACATCTGGTTATCCGTTATAATCATCGCTTAGACACAATGATTCGATTTTTCATAAACTGTTTATCCTCGAGCGATACTCCGATGAAATCTTTTGACTCTGATATTCAAACATTCTAACAGTTTATATATCATTTTTTAATAAACTCTCGATTGCGACTTTGTTGGATTACGTGACTCGCAAGGATGAAAGATAAACTAACTCGAATGGAAATTGAAAGTAAGAAGTCTTTTTTTCCGTTTTAACGTCCACACCCACGAAAGGTTTGTCTCAATCAAAGAGGATGCTTCACCCTCGGAACGAATTCGGGCGCACAGATTATCTCGTACATCATTAATATGTATTGAAAAACAAAAGTCCTTTCTTCTCATGTAAGAACAATCTTTTTACTTTCCCGCCTTCCGTATTGTTGGCTCTCTGGTAATCTCATTAAACGTTAACTGCAAATCTCAGCGTGATGTTCTGTAACTGCAGATGACTACTATGCACTTTTTTTGTCAAGGGCTTTGAGTTTTTGTCTTTTTTCCTGGCACCTGCATTTCAATTTAGAAACTGGGATCAACTTTTTTTCTTTTTTTGTAAATTAAAAAATAAAAGAAAGGTACTGTAAGTAAATTCAAAATCCTTTTACGAAACAAAGTTAGGAAAAACACAGCGATGAGAAATTTATTTGTATTTTTTAAGTTATTGAATTGTTCAAATTATTCATTTGTATTATTAAAAATGTAATATTTCCATTTTATATGTAGTAAAATCATTCTTTGTTTTATTTCTCTTAAAAATCTAGGAATTAATATATTTGATAAGACGGAAAAGTTGTATTGAAAATTTATTTTTACGAAATCTTTTTGTGTGAAAATGTATGGTCGTTAAAATTTGCTGGAACTATTCAAATAAAACATTTTATATGTAAAAACCTGAAATATAATAAATGTTTTTCCACTTAGAATGGTCTCTCAAAAAACAAGTATTTATGTTTTGTGAAGTTTTTTCTGAATAACCCTTTAAATTATGGGAAAATATATTCTCCTAATATCACGATCATGGATATTTTTATATACTAAAAATTGCATCATGTTTTTTGTAATGTTTTTGTTTTTTAAACAAAAGACAGACATTTTAAAACAACAATTTTAAAAATATTTAAGTGTATATTAATAAAAAAATAAATATAATAATAAATAAAATATTATAATGAGTA
>JABFQD010003055.1:0-13934 GCA_022817045.1 Psix sp. ZL-2020 | reverse complement strand
TGGATTATAAAATTAATGTCAAAGCCGTGATGTGGATAAGTGAGTTTTTCATTTCGGTATCGTAACTCAATATGTTCAATAGGCTAGTGCACAGAGAACCGGACTGTCACTCTGAGGCGAGGGTTCAAATTCTAGACAATTTTTGGGCAATAACGAAAAAACTACTCATAAAATATAATTTCACAATAAAATAATGAAACATATTTTGGTTAGAATATAATTTTATTATAGAAATTATTTTTATTGTTATGTATTTAGATTTCATGATTTTTTATTATCTTTATAAGTGACAATCTACGCATCAGCCGTAACGCAAACGATGTTTGGCATATAATAACCTTGACATATAGCATTGACTAGTCGTTACAAGCCAACACAAATTTAAATTCGATCCTACGAATTTACCAACGGAAGAATTGATTAGTATAGTATTTCTTATTCTTTTTCTTTCATTTAACAGGTTGAATTGATCAATAAGAATGAAATGTATGAATTTTATTTGTTTAGTAAAGCTACTGATCGGTATAAAATTTAGGTTTTATATTAATGAATACTATTCTTCAAAGGACTTCTCTTAAATTGCAAGAGCAACAATAATTTTTTAATTTGGATTCAAAAAAAGGTAATCACTTTCTGTTTCGTAATGCTTAATGTTAAATTTACGATATATGCTTTTTTGGTAAAAGTTTATTCGGCCTACTTAACCTATATGTACAAGCACCGACCAACTTACTTTCAAGAGATTACTCGTCCCATAATGGTATTGTTTTAAATAAACTACCGTAGCCAACTTCTTCAGTTAAATGTTTCTATGGTACCATCGTTCTTATGTGGATAACTCCGAAAACAGTGTTTTTCTCCTACTTTTCAAAGAACTAATAAGAAATCCTGCAAATTTCTCATTTGTAATTGTTTTGAGAGTGCCGAAGACTTAGTGATCTTATGTCATCATTTGCAGGCAGCAAAAATTAATAGATTTAACTAATTTACAGAATAAAATTCGATCTTAATTATTTTGAAGGTCTAGCTCGGATAAATATCAAAACTATATAGTGATGCGTTCAGCGTATTTTATCCACAAACTTAAAATCTAAAAAAACAGTTTTTGAAAAAATGACGAATAAAATATAGAAGCTAAATAAGAGCATGTTAGTCGACGAATTTACGAAATAGAACAAATTATAAGAAAATGAAGCTAAACACATTATTATATCAAAGAATGTTTCTAAAAATGCTATTTGAATGTACAATTAATGAAATTAATAATAAGCCCAAGCAAAAAATCATCATTGACTTTATTTTACGAGTATGGTTGTTGCACAAAGCTTTGAACTCTTTCTCTATTTTTCGAGTTCTTATCACCGAAATTAAATGAATCTAATTGAGATATCTATTAATAAAGTATTATATATTCATTCTGCGCTTTCTAAGGGCATTATTGAAATTCAAAAGATTTCATCGACCTTAACAAAAATACTTTGTCTCTTAACTATCACATCGATGAAAAACAGTCGAGAGTGTAGCTATAGAGAGAGTTTACGGGGAATTAGTTCTGTCAATTTTTCTTCCTGATCAGATGTGTTCATGTTGAGCTGCGACAGCTGCAACTATAACTGGATCCCCACATAAGTATTTGTTACTCGTATGAAAATACATTATTTGATGTATAATTATACTTTCTTGAGCGAGTATTTGATTACCTCCTGTCTTGACATCAAGCTCTGTAGAAGCATACCGATAAATGTTCGTTTCTTGTCTGTTAATCCAATATTACTCGGAGACATTATCTGGTCGTTGATCCTATCACAGGTGACAATGATATTACCAAATGGAAAGTTGTCAATGTAGCGTGTTACTAAGGAGGTCGTGAAGTTCCATGTCAGATTGCCTCACATTGAAAATTTACCTGCTATTTAAACATGTCTCATCGCAGGATCAAGGTTTACGTCATACAAAATTCCAATGATGAAAACCCGTTTATGGTCCTGGTAGCATTCATTTAGGAAGATGAGAACTGAGATTATTTATAAACTCTCACCGGATAAATTTTAAAAACAATGTAATAGTGCGTGTTAAGAACTTTGTTAAGAACAAAGTTCGAATCTGAGAAGAAAGATTCGCTACATGCTTGGTCTGGTTACAATCTCGAGGCGTCGTATTTCTCTCTTAATTTTTCAAACCGATTGGCAAATCTTTTCCTTTGGATAAGTATATTTATTAGAGTGGGAAATTCATCTAAACGAAACCTTTAAAATAATCAAGCTCGAACTTCACTCTGTAAGTTCATTTAACCTATTAATTATTTACAAGGTCTCGTCGGGATGAAGTTTAATAACAATGCAGATATTTAAGATCAGATTTGCCATTTTTCTAAATAACTTTTTGAAATCTAATAAAAAACAAATGAATTTGTCATAATTTTGTTTCACATTTTCAAGTTTTAAATTTAATGTAGTACTGTGTTTGCAAACATTTTTGTGTTGACAATAGGATGACTGTAAAACCGCACAAACATACACGACTCGCCAGTCCAACTCGTCGCCTTATTAACTAAATTGACTGTTATACCTTTCTTTGACGCGCTCAATGTGGATGCATGCCGAGTGCTGTGAGCACTAAACATCTCTTTGATCTCTTTGGCATTCACTTAGCTTAATGCGGATCCATCGACTATTGCTAGAGCTTCCACTGCCTTATGCGGTTTTTTAAAAGTTACAAACACGAAATCTTCTTCTTTTTGGTGCAAGACTGTCGTTCTTCTTATATAAACTTTGATTGAATTAATCAAATTAAATAAACAACAAAGGGTAATCTTTGAAACTGGTAAAACATACTAAAGTTTGTGACCGTCCTGGACCTGACGTCACAGCGTCGTAGCGATGCTGTGCGACCTGACGATTTTTGTCCGATCTGTAACTTTGCTTGTTAATTTGTCTTTTTTTATCACTATTTGGGATAATTTAAAAAATAATAACGTTTGACAACGCTGTCCCGAACCTGAAGCTTATATAACAACAATTTTCTCGTCCCTTTTAAGGACAAGCCGTGGAATGGATACAAAAGTGTAATTTTTTTGATTATAGGTTTCATGTCTTATATATAGTCTTTACGTTATCAGGATGGCTTCAAATGTCCTAGTCCTTTACGAAATTGCTTTAGCGGTGGATCATGGGCAATTTTATTCAATGATACCAGAGATGTAGCCGATCTTGTTGTATTTAAAGTCGCGTAATTACCAACTGATTGCAATTCTTAATCTAAAAATTCCAAAACCTGATCTAACATAAGATTTCCATTAGAAACATAACGGTCTAAAGAAAAAGAAAAATAGATGAGTTAATTAATGAAGCCAAGAGAGTGTCCTTCGCCGTTGCTGGAACTAGTCGGTATGTATGCGAATGCCAGATAATCTCCCTGCCATGCAAAATCTTGTACCCGTTCCTAAGTGGACAAGAAAGTAATGACTTAGACGGTGTAATTAATAATGGTTTTGTAACTAATAAATGATGGACCAATGTTGTGGAACCACGGTTGTGTATGCCAAACCGGAACTTCCTTAATGCCCTCAGCTTTATCATCAACAATTTTTCTCAGAACTCGAGATATTAATATAAATAGTGAAAAAACGTAAAATATTAAGTTCGATCAGGACAATGTGAATGCGTTGACAGTCCATGCCTCCGGGTCTGGAAACCATGAAAAGTATAGCTGACACTAACATTGTAGCAAACACGTCTACATCAAATATACCAAATTTTTTCTCTAGTTTTTCGAAAACAACATTCGAAAGGGACCAATCTGTGTCTGATCAGATGCAAAACATTTGAGCGCGCAAAACGCCCGCTTGATTTATGACGCATTAATGTGCAATTTCTTTCGCTTTTTGACTACCAGTTATGAGTTGTTTGGGATCCACATGATGGTCTCCAACTAGTAGGAGACGCATCAGAAGAAATTTCGCTGACATGTTGTCCCTTGCACATTATATTCAATTGATGACAATCCCAAAATATCTTTTCCCGTCAGCCAAAATGGGGCTGCAATTGTTTACTCATATCGATTGTTGCCGAATACGAATTTCCCGTACTCAGCAGCGCTAAATACTTTTCCCGTTTCAATTGGTCATATTTTACTGCTGGGCAAACTGAGTTAATACTGCCAATTATACTCGCGAAGTCTCTGATGGAACAAATATTTTCTTGTAAAACTTCTAATGGTAATTTGCAAAGCCTTTCTTGTTCTAAAAGTCTGGAATTGAAATTGGTTGTTGAACAGAATCAAAAACAAATATAAGATATTAAAGGAAGTAAGTTCTAATGAGCTTGTATTTTGTTACGGCAAGTGTGCGGATTTGGACTCAAAATTAGAAAATCGTCTAGGTATACCACCGATTGAAAGCCGCGTTTACGTAAATATTTTATAACTGGTCGAACTGTTTTTGTGGAAGGATATGGAGCCATACAGGGCCAAATGGCAGCGCCTGAAATTCATATTTGATTTTCATCCCAACGAAACCTTGGGAAAATTTGATATTTTAGATCGATTGGTACAAACAAGTAATCGTCTTCCATATCTATGGATGCCATTTGCATGCCTGACAATATGAGCTGAATTACTGTTCTCCAGTCTTCCAGCTTAAAATGCGGAGGCTATAAATGTGGAGGGTCGACAAGAGATTAAACCTTATGTACTGTCCTAGTTCTGTTCACAAAACGACTCTATATTTTCTTGCCAACCTGCGATTTCGAGGTTACATTCTATGTCATCGACTTCGTGGGTCTGCTGTACTGAAACCTTCTTCGATCCCGGTTCGCAACAACTCTTAACTGCAGAGACGCTCGTCCTGGTGTTTCAAAGTCTCCAAAATTTGTGACCAAATGGCAGAGGTGCGTTTGACACACTCCGAGACTCTAGTGACGATATTTCCCCATCTCCAACGAAGAAAATTCAAAAATATGGCGAATTGAAATCTTGAGATGAGCCGCTTTCACATTTCTTTACTTAAGATGCTCATCTCAAAACACTTTTGTTCCACGACAGCATGGTTCAGCTACCCGAAGCTAAAACACACAATTATGCAATAAACTAATATATATTGAGTGGAGCTTCAAAAGTCTCGAAGCTTTTCTAATTTAGTTGAAAATATGCACGACACATTTTTAGTGTTATAGATATCGAGATTCTCTCGAGTTAGCCAAAACAAATATTAATATCTATACGCGAATATAAGTACATAGTCGTTAAATGGTTCATAATGATAATTTTAAGTAGTTATATCAATAATAATAATAATATACTATGTGATACAATTTAATCACATGAATATGACTTGACAAAATTTGATTGCACATACGTATAAGGTAAAGGAATTTGAAAATGAAAGTTTGAAATAATGCTTGTTTATGAAAATAATAAAATTCTCGATTTCTTCTTTTCTTCTTCCACCGTTGAAATCTACTAACTCCAAACAACCGTCACCGAGTCTATCATCGCTTCGAAAGGTTTTTTACATCGCTACCCTATAATTCAAGTTTTTCGGGACAATCGAGATTTTAAGCAACTCATCCATAGCAATCTGCAAGAGTAACCAATAGATCTTTTAAACGCATACATCTGCTCCTAATGCGCGACTAAAATATGGCTACTTTCTTCACTCTCTTCTTCTGTCTGTTTCCCCGAAATACCATTTCCTGCAATGTTTAGATAGTTTATCTAAACATTGCAGATAGTTAGATCTGATTTTGTTTTGATTTTTTCATATATTATGATTGATTATATATTTTTTATTCAAAATTTTATTAAACAAAAACATATCAAAATTACGATGGAACCTTAATTATAGCTAAAAGTGATCTTGAATCAAATTCATGAATAGTGTATGTTCTAAGGACTAATGTTAGTTTTATTTAATAGAATTCTTATTTTAATCCAAAATTAATTTTCGTTAGAACTGTTGCATTGAAATCTTTTCTTACAATCTCTTGCGGTCCAATTCGGCATTTTAAAAAGAATTACATTTTCATTTCTACAGTTAAATGTAACGATGATTTAGAGCTTTCAACTTAAAAGTAATTTGAGAATTTCAATTCTTTCCGTAAACTTATCATTAAATTACATTTTAAATTAAGTACCAATTGCGCGGTTTTTAAATTACGTTATATGAAAATCTTTAACTGAATTTTTTAACTTTGCTGTTAACTATTTCCGGAAACCGAAAGCAATAATAGATATATTGATATCTGTAATAGATATTATGTAAATTTTGACTTTAGAAGCAAAGACTTTCATTACCCGTTTACTTTGTAACATTAAAATTCACTAGTGAAGAATAGTGTTATTTACTATTTTAATAACTTGAATAGTAGACATCTTTATACAATGTGTTCATTGTAAAAATTATAAATGTAATTTTTTGTAATAAAAAAAATTCAATTTTAGTACATCAGTATTTTTTAAGCAATGTTCCTTATTGCAATTACTAAATTTATATTATCTCAACTGATATTTCGTGCTGTATTTCTATAGAAAACTATTATTTGTACAAATTACTGATGCAAGAATTGTAATTACAGTTAGCACAAAAATTTCTTTGTTACTATGTAATAATCAAAATAATTACAATTTGAACAATTCGTTACTAGCTATTAATGCATTTCTAATAAAATCAATTGACTCTATTCCGCTAGTTTTTCGTTACGTAATTTTTTTTCAAACCAAATCCAAAATGATCTCAGACTGAAATATTTTCTGACAATAAATATTTTAACCTATTTTGATCAAAATGTGTGAACAATTTTGAATTCTGCAAATAATTAGAATGTATAATTCAATAATATATACTTGAATTTTATATCATTATTTTACAACTAAAATATCGTTTGGATCCTGAATATATAATTTTTATTGTTATTTGTACACAATTAAAATAACATTTTAACTACTACTGCTACATTTACCCTACTACATTTTTTCCCAGATGCACTGGAAAATGTAGTTGTATTTAAAAACTTCAGCAGTTATTAAAACATTGAAACAATAATCTGTACCTTTAATGTGATTTATAATTGATATAAATAAATTGTTTATTTAATGTTTACATAAAATAAGCCTTTTATTGAGACATATTTTGAATTTTTTTTATTTTATAAAACATTTTAACGGACAGTTAAACATTTAACAAACAGTTCAATTTTTTTCATGTTACATTATTTATAAATGCATTGTATATTTCTCGCTTTATAATGGTACGATGAATCTACTTATTCGCATATACCAATATCATTTTCACCGTATTTCTGGAAAGGGTTTTTCGTTACGCTGACGGAGGATGGAGCTACGGAAGATTCAGGAAGTTTCACCATTAACTATTTCCATTTTCGTGGTATGGAGCTGGCTCACATATGGTATCATGTTTCCTAGTATTTGCTTAAGAACGTAGAAGCCACGATAGGCAGACTACTTATTTACGCTAAGGTGAATATCTTATATGAATTTGCAAGTATTCGACACATTAGATATTTTATTTTTAATAGAAAAAAATCTATCTTATGTTTGGTTAAAAATAGCCTTTAGGTTATAAGATGTGTATTATTATTGAATAATCAAAATCATTAAAGTAATCTTTTGGTGTTAATTTGGATTTTCGGCTTTGCATATTTTGGTTTCAAACCTGTAATTTTATTTAAGTTTTTATTTACTATTATATATTTCTCTTTAATTTTTGACCCAATCACTGTGCGATTTATTTTCTATTTCTTTAAACCCAAATAAATAACAAAATACCCAAAGAATATGCAAAATACAATATTTCATCACCAATCATATACAGTATTATTCCAATTCAATCTTAAGATAAGAAATGGCGATCCATGAGTATTGACTTATCAGAGATCCGCTTCAGAAGATGGTCGTGACTGTACTATACCAGATCAAAACAATTTTTTTCCGAGGTTAGACGATAGCAGTCTAATGGCAGAATTTTCGAGAGGTCTATTCCAAGAGACGACAGTAGTAATACGTTGTTAATAACTGCACGAACTAGTGAACGGAAAGGTTTTGATCCAATTTCTTAAAACAGCGTAACTCTGTGCTCTATTCCAGACAATAACATATGTCCGATTTTTTCTATTGGCTATCAATAAAGATAGTGGTTGATTAGTGGAATTTTATCAAGTTATAAACCCAGTTCTGGTGGTATCTTCTCAACATGGTACTTTTGATTTTACTTACATTGATTTAACAATTAATGATATATTTTTCAGTTTTACTGCAGTAGGAAAATTCTCAATCTTCTATTGCGTATCGTATCATATTGTTTATAATTGTACCAGATAAGAATTTTCTATTGCTTTAGGTCAATGACAATATCGTTATAAACATTCATTGATTGATAAATGTGAATTTAAGATAAAATGTTTTTTTTTATATCATAAACATATATCATCAGTTCAAGAACATATTTATATAGTCAAATTAAACTTTAAATAATGAATTTAACTTATTAAACATATTTAATTAATCTTCGAATAAGTCATAAATAATTAATTAATCTCCTAACATACTTTCGAAACTGACTTGCTGAAATTTAATTTCACATATTTATAAACTATATTATTATTCTAACATAAGTTTGAGTTTATAATATTCAATCAGCTAGATTTAAACTCATTTTTATAAAAATAAAATAAATTATAACTTATAGTATTAAACAGTATACATTTTCTTTTGCAAAATGCAACTATATTTCAAAAACATTCGAATCCTGCAACACAAATGATTTTAACTATCCAGACAATACCAACTTTTCGCGAACAATCCCGTAGTATTAATACTAGTCCAGCAATGACATCAAGAAACAATATGTGATGAAGTCAAGTCCAAAAAATGACAAAGAAAGACATTCCGATGTGTCCTTATGCTCTAACCTTCTGTTGCGTGCGTCAAAAATATAACACGGGTGCGCGCGCCGTGTACTCAGTACACGGCATGCTTTTGTTATAGTTTTTCAGTGTTTTTTTGATAAAAATTCGTGTTTTAATATAAGAAATGCTTTATTCTATCAAAATTAAGATTGCACATTTGAAAAAACAATTAATTATAATATATATATTTGTTATAAATTACTGAAAATCGAATTATTCACAAATTCTTATTCTAATATCACATTTTATCACCTAAAGATTAATTATCGTTAAATAAAATGTGTTCTTACTAATGATGAAAAAAAAATATAACAAAATATAAACAGTTTAAACTGTTTTGATAATAACTTATTCAGAATCGGAGTCATTTGGATGAAGTGCACTGCACTTTTGACACTTCACAACAGTATTGGAATGTTTTTTGCATATTGTGCTCGAATTTTTACATAATTTGCATCCACCCCGAACATTTGTCACGTTAACTTTTGCATCATTGTTCAGATTTTTCTGATTTTTGTTTAAAAACATCTTAATATCAGTTGATAAATGCGGCAAAGGAGCTCTCATAACTAAGTGATTTTCCATCAATTGGAGCGCGAGATTTTTCAGAAAATGGATGCGTCTGAAGCTTCAAGATTTAACTGAGAAGTAAAGAATTTGCGCATTTATACCAGCGATATTCAAGAGAATATAGAATAACGCAAGAGACCAGCGTCGGGTGATTCGAGACAAAAAATACGAGGCACACACTTTTGTCAACAGTATCGACACCTCCTTTCGTATTGTTATAATCCATCACAATTTCTGGTTTCCCGGTCTGTGGATAAATTTCTGGTGCATCATGAAGCGTCGACAATAATATTACAGCCTTCTTTTGCGAGATAAATAAGGAACTAAAGTTGCATCTTCTTGAACATCGGATATGATGTACCAACTTCTTTGTTTTTATCTGGTAAAAACTCTTTCGGAATTTCGCGTTTGTTTGCGAAATGCACTAAGTTCATCAGTAATATTTTGCCATGATTTTGTCGGTCCCGCTCGAAAATTGACGATGTTTTTCTTCTTCGTTTTAGTTTTCGAGGTAAATGGCATTTTTTTACATTTATAAACGTCTTCATTTTCAGACGATGATTTCATCGTCTTCCAGACGATGTTAACATATGGATAAAGGAATACAAAAATGATTTGGCCCATTTTTATAACGTTTAATAGTATTTATTGACAATTTACCGTCGCCCGTGTACTGAGTACACGGCGCTCGCAACGGAAGGTTAAAGTCGAAATTTTACTATTTTTCATACCACTGCGGACTTTTTGTAGTAGATGACGAATTTTTGCTATTGAAAAAAAATAAAATTTGATTTTTTTTTTACTGAATTTCACTCTGTTTCGGAGTAAAAATTTGTGATTTAAAAGTTATTTTTCGTCATCTACTATAAAAAGTCCGCAGTGGTATGAAAAATAGTAAAATTTCGACTTTAAAATTCTACATTTTCGTCTATAATTTCTCTCAATGCACAATTTTAAATTATATATACAGTAAAAATGTGTATTTACTGTTAAAGTTTAAATTGAGTCGGGCCTCTGAACTCTGACGTTTTAGTATGAATTATAAAATATTTCTGTCATTGGAATTGTGAAATAAGAAATTCAAATTTGCGTAATAAATATCTACAATATTACGTTATGTATAGTCCATATTTTCATCATTAAATTACATTTAGACATTCTAATAATCCTTTCTCATATCACATTTATTTATTATTTATTTGTTAATTGATTTTCTTGAAACTATGTCGTTCGAATTGTCAAATGCAGTTTTTTTAAAAATAGGGATATTTGAAATTCACGACATTAAAGCATTCAATATTTATGCTATGGATTGTTAGTAGCAACAATTTTATTTATTTGAGTTTCTGATATAAATCTACGAAATGTACATGATTACTTTATTCATAATGTTATTTGATACTTAAACTTGACTAGAAATGTTTGATAGATTATATAAAAAATTAAATACTACTTACATATTAATTAAATTATCAATTAAATATACTTATTGACAAACCTAGGATACAAATTGATTCACTTTTCAGTCGAACACCATAATATTTTGAAAAAGCTAACCCTCTGATAGTTAATAGCTAATATAACTTCCAATCAAATTGAAAGTGAATTAGCTAAATTTAGATGGTTTATTTTATTTCATATCTTTTACTATTTATAAGATATATATAAGTATCAATCAAAACAACTATCATGATTAACACGAAAATTAATTCGTGTTACTAATTTTGATGACAGATTTTGTATGACAGTCAACATATTCTGTTTAATGATATTCTTTTAAAACTGAATTTATGTCAAGTAAAATTAATGATATATATATATTAATAAATAATCATAAAGATAATTTCTTAAACAAATTAATAACAACTTATTAGAAAGGAAAAAATGTGATGAAACAAAGTTACCATAACAGAAGAAGCATAATATGACAAATATCCTTATCTTTCTACATAAATAATTTTCGATAACAGAGAGTAGTTAGGATTAAGGCAGCAATCAAATTAAGCAATACGAAGAAGTTAGTTCTATAGTTTTATGATTCTTACTACGAAGGAAGTTCGTTACGATGAATATATTTCATAAAATGCATTCTCACTAAAATATTTGGTGCTGCACTTATTTTAAACCAGATTCAACAGATTATAGAGAAGATTCAAAAAATATTTTTATCTGATATTTAGATCAATAACATTGTCGGAAGAGGTTTTATAATCTGTTTCTTCAAATACATTGCAGAATAAATTCAAAAGTACGCAATTAAATTGTTTTAATGTTCGTAAGATGCTTCTATTTTTACCTGCAAGAAAAAAGTTGTAACTAAAATCGATCAAGCTGGAAAAACGTTTTTATCAGTCGCGATAGAACCTGCGTGATAATTCATTATTAATTTTAATCGGAAACATTGCACAGACAATATTAAGATTACATTCTGTATTAATATAGTTTGGCAATCTGTTGGAGATACATAATATGTTAAATCTAATACAACAAGTAGATTGTATTTCTCAGGGCACAGTAATTAAATAAATAAATAAGAAAATGAAAATATGCAACGTATAATGTAAAACTAACTAAATACTCTACGTAACACTAGTTTGAAAATAGTGTAAAATAAAAATTGTGTTATTTAGAGGAACATTCGCTTCATTAAAAGTAAATTTAAAAAATTTTCTTGATTGAAGATTAGCTTTATGAGTTTATTTTTAAACGACCATATATTAAAGATTTTTCAAAAAGTTATTGTCAAAAAATGATGAAGTCCAAAAACATACTTCTATCAAAAAATCTTCATTAGTGTGGCATATTGTTATAATATTGTATTTAGATGCTATCCAAATGCTTTTACATTAGATATATTCACCTTTAATAAAGATTTTTGTAAACAATATAAATTAGTAAGTTTTGATTAACGATAGCACAAAAGTCGAACGATAATTGTTAGAGAATGAATTGTTTATTTTTGTTCTAAATGATAAGATTTGTAATGTTCACTGTTTCACAAATGTGTTACTGTTGTTGAGATTGTACATTATGTCAATTTTATAAACAAAATAAAAAATGTCTGTAAAATTGGAAAATCATATTACACAATTCATCATACGGCTGTACATTATTAAATATAATTGTTATAATACAATAATTTAATTATCATTTACTAAGTTGTTACAATATTATTAGAATAAATCGATAAAATACAAACATATATTTAAGTTTATTACAGAAGTAGAAATCGATTATTTAAAGCATAAATCATTCAATCTTCACCCACAAATCATAGATCGTATTAACAACACTCAAATCTTCATTAATATAATTAGTCTTACTATATATTTATGGTCAACAATAATAAATATAAAAATATTCAATAACTATCGAATATTGAAAGTGCAGGAAAGCTAAATATGCGTTTTATGTATTTATAAAATATAAAAGATAATATATAGAATATATTTGAAAATATATTATAAAAATATATAATATTAATTCCACCACTTCGCTAAGCAAATAAATTGTATAGTCTTTCTATACTACTTATATACAAGTGTTATGTTTATTAGCACTCATATTAATTGCAAAGACAGAAACACAGATAATACAAACTGTATACATGACTATTACAATCACAATTGACAATGGGAAATAAAGAATTTCGAATCACTATTAACAGATGTATTAAAAAAAGATTATAAATTACTATTCGGATTTTTTCATAAACAATTGTAGAAATTAGCGATTGTTTTAAACAAAGCAAATAAGAATAAAGCCAACGATGAGCGGTACTTTTGATGTGATGGTAAAATATACGACGCTGGACATTAATCAGTAATATCTTCAAAACTAGTGCCTTAGAAATCTATTAACCTTTATTAATGATATATCCATCATTCTGTTCTGGAATTCAATAAAATCTTGTTAAGAGAAAGCGATTTGGCCATACATTTTATTTTCGTTTTGGCATATATATTGTTCAATTGAATTCGATTGATTCTGTTAATCTAACTATAAAACAATGAGATATGCTCAACTTATTCTATTTCTTTCAAATTGGATTTATGACAGATATCATATCAAAGCAAACTTGACAAATGTCAATTATAGACGTAAAGAATTATAGAAAAGTCTGACAATTCATAAGCTACACTAGTTTTAGTTAGATTGCATTATTTTTCTTGTAGTACCATGCGAGCTCTTTCAGAATTAGAAGAATAGTTGAGAAAAAGTCTATTGAAAATACACATAGTTTTTAAATTACTTAAAAAAGTTGTCATTATATTTTTGATAATGTCAAATTAGTTACGATTTATCAAAAAGTAAATTCAATATGTTAAATTATGATACATCAGTAATGCAGTCCATTACAAAATAAAAATAATACATAAAAATCCAAATATAACAGTCAGAATAATTTTAATTATGTAAGAGATATGAACTAGGAACCTACCG
>JABFQD010003054.1:0-13936 GCA_022817045.1 Psix sp. ZL-2020 | reverse complement strand
CAGTCAAAGAAATCGAAAGTTTGTCATCATTATATAATTCTGAATATTTACAACAATAAAATTTGCTGATAAAAACTCTTTTATTTCCCACAGTATTTTGTACAGACACTGATTTTCGCTGTTTTAACAAAATTTTGTAATGATATTTTTATAATTTGTTTTGAGATTTGTCTTTTTTTATGAAACTAAATAAAATTGTCATTATTAAAATTTAACGTTCCTCTAAACGTTCAATGTAATTTTGTAATATAAAATTCTAGCTTTTTTAAAAAACATATTTGAAATGAAAAATACATATTGTAACTTAATTATTTTATTACATAAAAAATGTATGATATCCAGTAAAATACATCAAATTATTTAAAGTATTTTACAAAAAGACATCAAATTTGCATAGAACTGACGTTTTGCGAATATTATTTTAGAGACGAAACACTACGAATAATCAGGGAATTGTCAAATGACAAAGTATTAGCAGCAGATGCGGAGCTTTGGAGGCACCGAGCAACTAAACAGCTCATCAGGTACGAGGCTCAACTTTACGAGTTCTTCAAACGCGGGTTTTCCGACAGCGATCAGAAAGTTTGGACTTTCTGGAACGCAGTTTTCTACTGTGGGACAATATTTACAACTATTGGTGGGTATAAAAATAAGTACCGTTATTTTTAACGCTGAAAATAGTTGAACAAACTCGTATCAATTAGTTCTCGAACTCTCACATTTCAACGAACGATGTTGTTTAGAAATCTAAAACTTTGATTCTCTTGTGTTCTTTATTTCGAGCTTTTATAGTCACTTATAATTAAGGAAGTATTTCTGTGATATGTTATTGACATTGTCAGTGATGCGGCTATTATAACACGGCTCCTCGTGTCATACATATTTAGAAATCGGCAATCTAAAAATACGCCACCGTAAATAATCGTGACAATTTGCGTAAAAATAATGTTGCATTTGACCAACTTCCTCAAGCTCTACACAAACGATTTATAAGAAAGTTGCGATTTTAGATGCAAGTCAAATAAAACGAGTTCTTTCTATATTTAAGTGAAGAAGAAAAATGGAACTGGAGCTACATGTGCAGTCGTGATAATCAAAACTCATGTTTTGAATCTTTGATCGTGATTGATAAAACCTATTCAAAGTTTACACAAGCACATTTGACTTCTACACGTCGTTTTTGCGAGCCGGAAATTATCATGAGCTTTTGATCTGAAGATATAATAAGTAAAAACCAAAGTTGTACATAAAGCCATACGTCAAACATACAAACACTAAATACATTTAATGTTCCTTAAAATAATAGAACGTACAGGCATCATCAATTTCAAAATGTCAAATTTAAATTTCCATTTTTTATGTCAACTATTTATAAATCACAAAGATCGTATGAAACACATGATTAATAAGAAATATTTTTTCATCCATTGAAACAGATATAATCTCTTATATACCATAAAAACCATAAAAAAAGGACCATAAATAATTACCATAAAAAACACCATAAAGCATCATAAGACTGTAAAAACCATAAAAACACCATAAAAACACCATAACAATTATAACTCGTAACGTCAAAGTAAAGTCGCTGAATGAAGAAGTGTCTCATAATCTTAAGTGATTCGCAAAACTGAAGCAATTATAATAGTGCAATTGGCTTGGATTTTGGGGACACATCTGTTATCTGACGTATATTTGGGAAAGCGGGGGACTTTCTAGCGTATGGGTGAAACGCGAAAGACACTCAGACAAATATATTCTGTGACGTGACCCGCGTAGATATTACTCACGCGTGCTATTTCGAGTTATACACGCGGACAGATGAGTGGCCGCTGTCTCCTCAATTACGCAATCGAGCAGGATTTCGTGCGCTCCACGAATAAATAGGCGGTGCGCAGTTCAGATAAGCAGCTACAATTCCTGCCCTCATCAATATGCCGATGACAATTTTCTTCGGGCGCGCGGCCAACTTTTCAACTCGTTTTCTTTTAGGGTTCATTAAGAAAGGGGCGGACCGAGCTGTTATTCATTTTCGCTAATAACTCGTCAAAATATTTACGTGTGAAAATTATACAGAGACATTTGCTATTGTTATAAAACATGTTATAGAACATGAAAATATTGTTGATTTAAGCCGATCAATAAAAATATAAGCAATCGTGAGTGTAAAAGTAAAGCCATATAAAGAACAATTTTATTTTATGTTTGACGATTATTGTACGTATTGTATTTTGAATTTAATTATGTGGAAAAGAAAATGAATAATTTTGAAAATGAAAAACTAGCAGTTTTTAATTTCATAATTTGTTGAGAAAAGTTAAGTATGTAGTTAGTTAATTATAAAACTTTTTTATCATCATAGTATGACACTTTAAATTAAAACTTTTCTTAAGATATACAAACTTTATATCTGTACTAGATGCACTGTGAATTAACAAAGTCCGAAATGTTGCCAAATTTCCAGGCATTACTTTTGAAGAGAATTAACTTTTACTTGCAGAGGATATACAATGCTTTCAAATTAATAGATTTATGCAGATTCATAAATATGAGTATGACCTATTTTTCAAAACCACACTCAACTATCTATTTCTCCACTATTTATCATATTCCACCCAAATTGCTGATTTCTTCATCTCGTTCATTATATTCTGTTGTGTCAATAAAAGATCCAAAAATATTCATTTGAAAAAATAGATATATTTTTTAGTGTCTGTTTGATTACGTTACGTTTTTCGTATATTTCATGTATACAAACGTTAAATGTTCGCATGTCATCATATTTAGTTTTATGATGGCTGACACCTTATAACACGCGGCTGAGTTGACGTTTCGTTGAAAACGAATTATTCGGCGTTGAAAGAGCTATTAAATCTTGACGTAAGTATTTATTTATATGGTAAACATATTGGGGATCGAAATAATGGAAACATTAAAATTGTGTCAAAATCGAAAATGGAGTATTGTGATTGAAAAATCAAAAATCGTTAATTGATAACTGTCAACCAAGTTCAGGTCATCAAATATCTTTTACTGACCGGGTTAAAGTAGTCATTATTTGGGACACAGTGCTCTACATAATTTTACAAATCGACTTTTCAAATCACAATAAAATGATTGAATAATTATTATTTTGCATGAAATTTCTCATTTAATAATAATATACATTCAACTTTGTACCATTATACAACGAAAATAAATATATATAAACAAATAACTTGTACAAAAATAAATAAAAAAATTGATATTTCATTATTGATTTATTTCAATTTTGTTTAATATTTTGAATCGAAATGTTTAAAATAATAATTTATGAACATAATTAATGAAGAGTATGAATTTTATAATGGTAATTTGTTATGAAAATTGGTCTCAATTTGTGGAGGAGAAACACTTTATCAGTGCTTCTAAGTAATTCAATTTCCTTTCAGCGTTGAATCAAAATTACAGTTTTACAATAGCTTTAAAGCTACCCAAACTCTCTAACAATTTTGTTGCCAAGTAGTTTTTATATTCACTCCGATGTAGAAAATGAATCACCAACATATATTTGTGCGAAATTCCATTCGTTTTTATAATCATTGAGAGTTATTTTTGATTTAAAAAAGGAGCGCTTCAGAAGCGATGATTTTAGTTATTAATAAATAACTGAATAATTCATAATTTATTGAGGCGCGGTTGAATTATGTAAGACGATTGTTTTTGCTCCGTAATTTTTTTCCACGACTCTATGATCATTGCAGACATCATATGAAGCTGTCAAAACTGAAATAACTGTTCTTATGAATGAGCCGTGATGCGACACATGTACTTTTGATCCAAAATTAACAAAAACTTTTCTTTGAAATGCACCGTTAGTTGATTTCTCTTCTATCTTTCGATTCATTTTAATGATCGCAGTGCATAATTACACAGTCCTAAATTCTGAATTAACACTTATTTTTCATATCAAGTACAAAAATTAAAATTCCACAAAACAACAATCCAGAAATATGATATTCTGTTGTAGACAGAATATTCTAGACAAAATTCAAAATAACCCTGAAGTTCGCCGAAAATGTTTCGTTTCACAGAATTCTATAGAATGCGAATAAAAGAATGCTGTTTTCTTTCTTGCAAAGATATATTATATAAATGCAGTTTTTTGCTAAAGAAGTTTTGTCTTGCAAAAAATATCGATTTTATGAAGTTCGGTCTAAATACCCTGAAATTAGGGTACATGAAAAACTTATATTTTTATCATACATGTTTTTCGAGACAGTGTTATATATAATTTTAGATTCATTTTACATATAAAATCGGTATGAAAATTCGCTTTTTCGCTTGTTTCTATTAATTACAAGTTTAAATGACCTTGAACAAAGCCGAATTGTTTGCCTAAGTACAAAATTATCTTCGGATAAATAAATGAAATTTGGTTCACGAATAATAAGCGAGATGTCGCTCAACAACAAGTAAATAATTTGGTCATCTATCAGTCATACTTAGGTAATCTTGTTAAAAAATTGTGAGATAAATAAATTTAACCTTCAAGGCCTGCGCGATGTTTCTTGAGAACAAGACAGCATATAAATATAAATAAACGAAAGAAACTGGTGACATTGGGTTATTTTCAAAGGATCTTTTCAATTAGACCCTTTACATTTGAAAAGCCACTCAATCAAATTAAATGAATATTTTATTAAACTATATAAATTACAACATTGACGGTGCAAAGCCTGTAATCAAAACAAAGACTGGAAAAGATGTAGTGACCTTTAAAATTAAGAGGATTTCTATTTTCTTGTCAATATCAACAAAAACAATTACGATAATAACAACAAGAAGAGACAGTCTAAACTTGTCGAAAGACCGCAGTCTTCTGCAGTTGGGGATCGATGTCACGTCCACGAGGAAGCCTCTGAATGACTCGGTGGTGGTGGCGCGACGAGGTGGGGGTAACCTGTGTTTTATTTCCGTCTGGCGACCTGGTCGGCAGTGCGATGGAGGACAGTTACACAGTGCACAGACGGCGAAAGGCCGCGGCAAAGAAGAGGGACAAGACGCCGGAGCCGGAAGAGGTGAATGACGAAGAGCAAGCAAGCGAGGATGACGGAGACACGCGCAGGAAGATCGAACGAATGGTGGAAGACGCCGAACGGTTAGAGCAACAAAAGATAGAGAGTAGCAAGGCCGCCAGTGACGAAGTTGAGGGAACAAACGAAACTAAAAATAGCAATGTGAAGGAGAATAAGGAGGAGAAGAAAGAGGAAATTGAAGCGGAAGAAGAGGTTCCAAAGATAGATAAGCCGGTGAGAGTCCGGAAGAAGGTGCGGGAAACTTACACGGAGGATTCAAGTGACGTGGACATTGAGAAAAAAGTTTTGAAAAGAAAGACGCCGGAAGATGTTAGAAAAGCGGAAAGAAAGAAAACTCCTAGTAGGACCAGGAGGAAGGCGGAGGATGAGAGGAGAAGTAATAGTAAGCATAGGCACTCGGAATCGGAAGAGGAGTCTGAATCGAAAAAAGATAATAAAAAGGAAAGGGTTTCAAGCAAATACACGTATTCAAGTGAGGAAGATGAGAGCCGATCTCCTAAACCGAGAAAAAATAAGCAAGTGATTCCAATAAAAGATGATAGTTTGATGGAGGATTTGGTTAAAGCAGAACAAGAGTATGCTAAGAGAGAATACAGTGTGGAAGATAATGAGGAAGAAGAACATAAACCTGTTAAACGAAGAGGCAAAGCTCAGAAGATGGATGACCAAACTGAAGATGAAGAGGTTAAAGAAGAATCGAAAAGGTCATGGTTTTCTTGGCTTCCTTTCTTTGGGAAAAAGAAAGAAAAAGTTGATGAACCAGTTGAAGATGTTCCAGCTGAACCAAGTAAAGAAGAGGTTGAAGCTAAGCCTACTGAAGCAGAGGTTTATAAAGAAGAGAAAGTTACTATTTGGCAATTTTTCAAAGCTCTGATATTCATAGTTTCTGAATTTAAAGAATTTGTAAGGCAAAATCCAGAGGAAGTCAGAATTTTATTGCAACTTAGAAATTCATGTTTAAATGGACTTATACTTGGGATAATATATTGTGGCGTTGGAGGACTTATCTTTCGGTTTACAGAGGGAGCTTTTGAATCTTTCTATAAATGTGGTGTTAAAAGAGTTAAACGTGATTTTCTGGACAGTCTCTGGAATTATAGTCACAGCATGAAAGAAGATGATTGGAAAAGTATGGCTAGACGTAAACTGATGGAATTTGAGGAACAAATCCATAATGCTCATGAAGCTGGGGTTCAAACCTATAGTGGGCAAAGAAGTTGGACTTTTTTAAACGCCGTTGTATATTGTCTGACAGTAGTCACGACAATTGGTGAGGGCTGTATTTGAACTGTAGGATTTAAATTTAGATCATTGGTCACTATCATTTTAGAATTAAGTTTAAGGAAACATGCACATAAAAAAATACTATAATATTCACAGTATGGTTTTTGTTTCAGGATATGGACATATTTCTCCAAGTACCACCACAGGTCGAGCTATTACTATTGTGTATGCCATTTTTGGCATTCCAATGTTCCTTATCATCTTAGCTGACTTTGGTAAACTTTTCACTCGGTGCATCAAATTCTTTTGGGCTTTTGTCAGAAGACTTTACTATACCGGAAGCTGCCGCAAAGTTCGACGAACAGCCCCAGTTCAGGTATAAATATAATTTAGAATTGAAATATATGAATTACCTGAAACATATAATAACGTAAATGTAATTTTACAGGAAGTGATGAAAGGGGTGCAAATGGTCTATGATCTGGCTACATTCAGACGACCCTCGCAGATGTCCTCTGAAGACTTTGAACAAATGCAAAAACAAGCTGGCCAGTCACGACCAGTTCTAAATTTGGATGGCAATGTGTCGCAACCAGACACGCCTGGCACACCGGCGATGTCTACATTCGATATAGACGATGAATTCAATTTACCGATATCTGTAGCCATATTTATTTTACTTGCCTACATATTTGTTGGAGCTACTCTCTTTTATATGTGGGAGGAGTGGGGCTTCTTTGAAAGCTTCTACTTCGTTTTTATTTCTATGAGTACTATCGGCTTCGGTGACTATGTCCCGAATGTGAGTACCATATCATCAAAGATAAATTCATATTATACTAAATATTTTGACAGAACATCATATCAAAATTCTAATGGAATATTTAGATAATTCAGTTGAGCAAAAAATGCTCATAATTCACTATTAAACAAACCATATTAAAAATTACATTTTTTACACGGTGGCGTTTAGTTGGTAAGCTTGACTAATTCAATCCACAATGACACGATGAAGATTTTTTCATTCAAAGAAGCACCTGGCATTTGGCACTAACTGCTTTACTTAGAATTCACTTCTAATATAATTCTGATTCCTTTTTTTATCTGTCTAGCATCCAATTTACATGATGTGCTCAATTGTCTACTTGGTCTTTGGGCTTGCTCTGACTTCTATGTGTATTAATGTTGTTCAAGTAAGTCTGAAAACCCTAAGTTTATTTTTTCAAAAAAAGTGAAACATACTAATGGTTTATTTTTCGAAGGTGATGTTATCGGACCAATTCCAACAAGCTAGTCAAAAAATTGGCGCCACCATCGGTCTGGAACTTGCCGAAGAAGAAGGCATGGTGACCTCCGATGGAATTGGGGAACTAGAGGTACCTGAAGTTCACATTAAACCTCAAAAGCCTAATGTGGCTCCGAAAGCGAAACCAGAAGAAGACGACTTGTAGGTTATTTTTTCACAAATAAGTATGATGTAAACTCTTAGAAGCAAAAAATCATTGCAAACGAGCTGACCATCTCTGGTTTGGAGTGTTCAGATGGTTGTTCAAAAGAAATATTTTAAGTATCATGATTTACATATCAGGCAAACTTTCTGCTCTGTTATTTTCTTCTTTCTAAGTTAGATAAAAGTTCGATCTTCGACTTCATTTTCGGTTTGTATGTTTAACAATAGTGTGAACTGGTTCAAAGTTTTAGGAATCTAGATCTCATACAGTTTTTCGTAGGACTTCCATCGTTTTGTTTTACTCATTTGTCAAAAAACAAAATGATCTTTCGGAACTCTACTAATTAGTTTCTATCAAAGATACGAGAATTAGCATGCGTAACTGATTGTGCCTTTCAGAACTAAAACATGATAACGCTTAATGTACCAAATTCGTATATTTGGTGCGCCATTGTACGTGCATGTGATATAATTTTACCGTTACAAAGTCAGGTGATTCAAAGAATCATTCTCTCGCTGTTTGCCAATTTAATGAATGTTTTCTGTTCATTATAATATACAGCGTTCATCAAGATCACTGGTGTCCACAGAAAAGTACGAAATGTGTTATGTCGAAGACAATGATTTTTACGTACTAGCTTAACACGTTTTGTACATTTTATTAAATTTTTATTTTTATTAACTAGTGGTGGATTATTCATGTTTGTTAGAGATTAACTATTTGTACAGAAGAATTTATTTTTATGCTTTTTAGAACAAAATAATCAATGGATGTATATTAAATATTTATAAACAATTTGTAAGATTTAGAAAATTGTCCTCCGTAAGTATCATTGTCTTCTGGCGTTAAGTGTATGTTGTTTGTTAAAAGAAACAGTTATTATAGATTTTATTCTCTTTAAAATACATATTATGTAAAAAAAAAAACAAAATAAAAAAATTATAAAATATGATTTTGTCATCACTGAGTTCTTAGAATAAGTGTGGTTAACAAAAATAAGGGAGAGTTTAGTAGACAAAAATTAATAGTTTAATTGAAGATATCAATTTTATTGGTACAAATTGAAAAGTTATTAAGAATTGTTCAGTCGCTTGCAAGCCAAAATTTGTTTTCTCTTTAATTACTAATAACATACAAAAATAATGTATAGAAAACATCAATATTTGTTTACATATATTCGTTGTCATTAAACATTTGTTATGAAAAACATTATAAAATTAATAAAAACATGAACTAAATAAATTATTTTTCAACATTCACAATATTCGAATATTTGTTATATACAACATATAAAATTTATACTTATCAACATCGTTAAAAATCTTACACATAAATACTAAATTTTTAATTGAGTCAACAAAAATCATACAAACACAAATTTATGTATGCAAAAATGTTCGACAATATTTAAAACAATCGATTGACATTTAGAATTTTTACATTGAATTTCAAATAATAATTATGAAAATAAATTTAATTTTGTTTCAATAAAAATGTAACTATTAAATGTTCAACAATATTTTACATTTATTTTGACTTTAATTTCTTATTATATAATAATGAAATACATCAGAAGATGTATATTTTATTATACAAGATAAAATATTTCTCTACGACAGAATTTCACAAATTATTACACTATAAATATTAATGAACAGTTTCAAACATTTTTGTAAAACATAAATTAGTTTAATTTGATATTCAAATATTTAATAATTAAATCAGTCCAAATTCATATGCAGCCATTACCCCAACACGCACACCAAGGTACACTTTCACTATCTCTTTTGCTTTTTTTCTTGTCTTTGCCATTTTTAGCATTGTTAGAATTAGTGGCCACACTGTCAACAGTATCAAAACCAGCAGAATTCTTGACATCCAAACTTAAACTTTTCGAAGTCCTAGTAGAGCTTACAGAAGATTTTCTTTTAGTGTTCAAATTAGCGGATGATTTTTTAAATTCTTTTTTAGGAGATTCAATTCCAGAAGAGGATGATTGATTTTCTTCTTCGGAAGCAGCTCTTTTTGAAACAATGTTAACTGGTGTAGTTGGAACATCTGAGGAAGAGACGGAAATCTGTTTCCGTAGTTTCTCCTTTCTTTTTTGATCAGATACTTCCTGACTTGGTTTCTGTTTTTTGCCTTTCTTTGCATCGACTTCATTGCTTTCTTCATCTGGGGTTGATGAAGTTGTTTTTTGTACTGGAACCTTTTTGTGGCAACCTTCGCACTGGACCTTTAGACTAGGACTACCGGAACAAATGACCTTTCCATCTTTAACGAGAAATGGAATTTTATGATAGAGCTTGTGCTCTTGAACATCTGTTGTTAACCCTGGCAGTTTTTTGTATAATGCGTTCAGATCATAAGGTGTTAATGGAGGTATCTGAAAAGTCTTTGGACTTGGAGTCTCGAACGATGTAACCTGAATATCTTCAGGCGATTTATTCTTTCCATTTAAAAGCAGAGCTTGGTATTGTTCCATGTTATCTGGAGTCTGTCCTTTGACGGTTGGAATGGGTATAAAACCATAGAAGCCAGGACAGAAATTAGGAGGGTCCGGTACTTGAATTTTTAACGGTTGTTTTGCAGCTTGGGCCAAATAATTGCGATAATGCTCAAAGTGCTGATGATATTGATTAGAAAAAAGTTTGCTGTCAAAGGACGGAATCTTGGGAATTTCTGGAGAAGAAGGTGAAGATGATTTGACTGGGGATTTTAAGGTTATGTCTACACTAGTTCGAAAAGTTGATTTATCCAAGGCATTTTCGCTCTTGGCGTGGTGAGACTTAGATTCTACTGAAGAATTATCTGGTTTCGGAAGGTCATGACAGGATAAAGATTTGACCATAGAGTTCCGTTTATCTGTTTCACTGTCAACGTATAGATTTTCGGAACTGAAGAAATTGGGTTGTCGACCGTCCTGATGAGCAACATTGAAGCTCTTAGAATCTTTCTTGTTTTCTGTCCGGGATGTTTCGAAAAGTTTTGTTTTACTGACCAATGGAGCAAAAAAGTGCTTGGGTCTTCTGGAAGACTCGAGTTCCGATTTTTGTGAATCCTCCGGAACACCTTTTGGAATGCTGTAAGCTTTATCAACATTTGATAGGTTAAGTTTCGGACTGGAGACTACCTTAGTACTTCGCGTACGAGCAGAAGCTTCGGAGGATGAATTGTCCAAGTCACTGACTGAAGGAAATCCAATGCTTTCTATTTGAGAATCCCCTGTACTTATTGGTCTGTTAACCCCGGGGTCATTAGCATACATTGGCGGACAAGGTGGTATCAGTAATGGCATCTCCGATACGTTATCTGAGTAACTTAAATTTGGAGATGGGAATATGAAAGGGCACTCAGGAGTAAAGGCCGGAGTAAATCCAGAATACTGGGTGACTGGCTCATATGGTATTGGGAAAAAAGCCACTGAATCTTGCATACGACTATTGCTCTGATCGCCATCTTGAGTTTCCTTCAGTTTTGCCAACTCTTCCTCTTCATCCACTACTGACAATTCATCGAAATCTACTCGTAAGCGGTGCATTTCGTCATTGGAGAGCTTTTGGTTGTTTTTGTTATCCTCTTTCGTTAAATCTTTCTCAGTTTCTTCATCTTCCTCATTAAAACCATCTTCCTCCGAGTAGTCGCTGTTGGTATCACTGTTATCGGAGGTAGCCTGCAACGGAGGCAGGAAATTTTAAATTTAAATAATCAACATATCTTGAACGCGCTCAACAATTTTCACACTAAAAGCTATTCAAAGCAACTTAGTTAGCCGCTTGGATAGCAAACAACAAAGGAACGCATTCTAACCGAAAAATTAGATTGTAGCTTTCTGTTGCAATTTGGCAGAATTTCAATTAGAAATTGCTACTCACCTTTAGTTTCTGCTGTTTCAGAATTTCTTCCAATTTATCGTACTCGTCACGTAGGCCCCAAATCTCGCGCCTCAGTTGCTCGTTTTCCCGGCGCAATTTCTTGATGTCATTTTGACCTGAAAATTAGCCGAACATCGTTTATCATTCTTAGCTGGCTTATCTTATTTATAATTCGCCTTTTTGTTACAAGGTCGACTATATATGAAATTCACGTGGAAACAACGGTTAGCAAGCAAAAGGCAGTATAATTACAGCTCATTTTGACGTCCACGCTTTCGAACATACTTTCTCGACCCTTTTTTCTCGGCTGTGCTCGGTTTCTCCTGTCCATCGAGCCCATATTCTTGGTTCCATTGACCAACCGCACGCGCAGAAGCGATCTTTTACTGTTGCGCTGCTATAATCGAGGGGGACAAAAAAGGGCGATTTTTTTCACGTCTATCTCACACTTTTCTACATCGCAGAAGCCACTGGCCAACTGAAATACTGACTTATGCGCGTATCAAGCGATCGCACACCCGCTTCGGCTGCGTGTTCTCATATATTTTTAGTCTTTACAATACCGCTTCCCGTCTGCCACCTCGGTACCCCGCAACCTTTCGCCCTAAACGACCAACCGTTTGCAAGCTTTACCAAGACTTTTGTTTCCAACTTCTTTATCGACTTTACGACGCTTAGCTGTTACGGAGAAAATTAGTTTATTTTTGGGTTTCGCATGCTTCGACTGTATACTTAGGATTTCAACGACTTAAGAAAGTTTGGTTTTAGAAAAACAATAACATTTTATTTATTTTACTGGCAACGCGAGGTCGAAACGAATAATTTCATAAATCCGATTCAAAAATAACTCTTTTTTATATTCATTCATTTCATTGCCGAGAGATTTAAAGACGGTTTTTTTAGCATTTTGAACGTAACTTTCTGTAGTTTTCATTGCTGGCTGAAAAACTGATCGTTATTGAATTTTGAAAAGTTTATGCAAATTATCAGAGGATTCGATCGAATTTAGAATTTCTTTTTGTAGGATTGCTTTCATTTAAGCTACGGTATTTTAACGACTAAAAGTAACACCGTCTTGCGTTTATAAGTATCAGTCACAAACGTCTAACATATCTAAATATAATGTTCATCTACACAAATCAAAGGTTAATAATACTGCAATGTTGTTATTCTTGACTACGAACGAAAACTAATCAAACACAAAAATGTTCCTCAAAATCAATCTCGCTTGAAAAATATAAATAACTTGAACTTTTCACAATAAAACCAGAATTAATGAAACTCTTAAACAAACAATTATTTTTATCATTTTATCTAAAATAGACAAATTATTAGATTCAAATTATTTCACAATTTCGTACTAAGAAGCTAATGTACAACACAAATGGAAAAGAAAACAGAACAAATAACTAAATCAACTAAATTATTTGAATTAATCAATTCTTTTTAATCAATTCTTTTACTTCGGATTTTCAAAATACGTACTATAAAATTATTCTTCGCATGATACATAAGTAAAAAATTAAGAATGAAATTTGTTATACTCTTACTTATGTGTTTGTTCAGTCAAATGAAAACGAATGGAAAAAATTGATTGATCGACAAATGATTGAGGGAAATATCACACGATGACAGTTTCGCGGCGAACGAAATGCGCTGACAATTATGTCAGTCGAGAGGTAGAACACTGCTTGGGTGCAACGGAGCCACAAACTAATGCTTGTCGTGGCGCAACGCACCAGCGTGCCAACGATATCGTCGCATTACATCGCACGACTATTTCAATCGAAGCCGCTTTGCGTCAGCGCGTCGTCTCTCGCGTTTATATCATATGTATTATTTTATATTTTGAATGCCGCTGGTGCAACTCTTAAACGCTTCTATGAAAACAAGGCAATAAACTTGTTCGATATCTCTTTTATGGTATAATATGTATCATACATCTTTTATGTCTTATACATTTTTCGGTATTTTTACGTTTGGAAAATGTTATTCTTTCGCGTTCTACACAAGTCAATAAATTCGGTTTAACTATATTTTCAGTTACAAATTTGGGTAAAATAAATTTAACGTTGTGTAACGAAGTTTTGTATAGAAAATATAGTGTTTTCGTTGGATAATATTTTTTAACAAAAATATTCATTTTTTGTCAATTAATTAAATTGTTTGAAAAATAAGTTTATACTTTTTTTATTTGTACAGCTTGAGATGATGATGTTAATTTAATTATTTTAAAAATTAAAATATGTTGAAATTTATGATTATACAAAAATTTGTATGTGTACAAAAAATCTATAAAAGTTTATTT
>JABFQD010003053.1:0-13937 GCA_022817045.1 Psix sp. ZL-2020 | reverse complement strand
GTAAGGATAAGTTAAAATAATAATAAATAAATAAAATAAAATAGAAATACATTTGTTTATGCTTTACAGTTCAATAACTGAGTTTATTGACTGCATAACTAAATACATTGAATACGAAATTGAATTTCAGATATTTAACAATTATAGACATAATTATATACTGGATGGTTGATTCTACATTGTATTTTTTAATATATCGCTTTTATCTTGCACATTTTTCGCTCACATTTATACCTAGATAACATCAAAATAAATCTATCCCTTTTAATAGCAAGAATCTTGATGAAAACTATTTACAGACGACAGAAACTAACAAAAACATAAGAACCAATTGCACTCATGCACTCTTTGCACATCTGACATTTTTTTTCTATAAGATGATTTATATTCATTTAACTACTATACCAATTGCCAAATTCGTTTATAAGAAACAGTCTCGTAAAAATTCACACCGAAAAAAGTATGAATGTAACTATATGAAGTTATATTACACTATATGTTGAATTTCGAAAAATAATTTTTCTATATAAAAAAACGTCTAAAATATATTTACACAAATTACAAATATACGAAAACCTGTTCTTATCATTTCCCGATAATAAGAAAACAACCACAGATTTAATTTGGGTAATTATATTTATATTTAATGATACATGTGAAATTAAATTATATCTTAAAACTGAGTTATGAGTGAGATCTTAGTTTTGTTTGAAAAAAAAAGTAAATACAATTCACGTCGAAACAATAAGATATAATACAGTTACACTCTATTACTTAATTTGGATAGATTCTAATGAGAAACTGTCAAGCAATCTTAGGTAAATTACCTTTAAGAAAACTATTAACTATAATACAATTTTCAAAAGGATTGCGCGTTGTAATAAACAATAATTTTTCATACATCCAATTATTCATTTCGCAGAATCGTCGCATTCATTAGGGCCGCTTACTATTTACTTTGGTATTCAGGCTTTTGAAGTAGGCAAATTACATCCCTTCTACAAGAGTCGCATCTAATTAGACAAACTGTTATAAGTAACAACCACTAGAAAAACTGAAGTCTTTGAATCTAGTTTGAAAAATGTTTCTCAAAAATTAACTATTCCAAGGAATTGAATAAATTTTCGAATAATAGATTTTACCATTAAGAAGAAACTTTTATTTGAAATAAGCGTTCGGTTTTCACGTTAAATATTATAATTTTTAATTTTCATTAATACCATATAATCAATTTATTGCCTATAGATACATTTTGGACCTGAAGTTTATGAAAGAAGTACCTTAATTATACAACCATGATACAAACTTATATCATTCATATTATTCAGGTTTATTTATTATATTACAAGTGAAAACCGAAATCTTATTGAATCGGAGACAGAAAAGATATAGCTGATGTTATTGTTGGAACATATTTTGTTGTTAATAATATATCTTTGTTTGATGGCGTTACATACATTACAATTACCATGCACAGTTATTTGGTATATTATACATCAAGTGTTCCGATTGATATTGTTTAACACATTAGAATGCCATAGCTTTTCAAGAGTTGTTACATTTCACTGTTGTGGTTTGATGTGAATTTTTAAATCTGTAACATTCATATTTATCTCTGCGAAAATTTTATAATTATTATCACTAGTATCTCGTAAATCATGTAACCCTCATACCAGAGATTGCGAGATACAAGTATCCTCTAGTACGATCGCTACTCGGGGTAATAATTCGACATCATCAGAAATTCCTTTTGAATATCTCAACGGAAGTTTTGTTACGCGGATTTTCATCGATGCTGCGGAAACCGACAATCAAATGTCTAAAAGAGAACAAGAATGTCCAGCAGAATCTTACAACTACTTCTGAGACGCTACACAAACACTGTCACTTGCCCCTAACCACCAAGTCTGGAATTCCTTGTTGAATCCGTCGTAAATTACCAGGGCCTCCACATACCTTCCTCATCTTTAACCGGTTGCGGAGTTCCAGAAGACACCGAGGGCATCTCGATGTTTTCATTGACATGATTAGAAGCTCTCTCGTCGTGGATTATCGTATTCTCCGTAGGATGAACAATCTGATGCTCCGTAATCCTTACGTTCTTCAATTTCTTCGTGGTAGTGAAGTCCAACGGCTGTTCGGGTTGATCCATTCTTGGACTCTTATTAGGCAGTTTGCCATGCTCCTCCGGCCAGTCTGCAGCGTCTTCAAGCGGCCTTTTATTAAGCTTATCCGTGGCTTTTAAGAGCGACATGTTCGTCGCAGCCCAAATTGCCGTTGGGGGATTCGGTCCAATGCTGATACCGTTAGCTGCCGCCGCTGCAGCTAATTGAACGTAATGACTAGGTAAAAGGAAAACGACTTGGCCATCAGGTAGTCTTGAAGGAATCACTTGAACTACTGACAGCATGTTAGGATTTTGTTGAGACGTAGATGCCTGGTCCACTGGTATCACTGTTCCAGGATGATGGGGGTCCAGCACAGCCGAGTTCACCTGACTAAAGGCTGAAGTGGGCCTACTACTATTATTGTTTTCATCCCCCGCTGTCGTACTACTATCAGGTCTAGCCGTATCCAACTCTGGGATTTCAGCCTTAATAAGTGCTGGATTTAAAGCAGCACTGCAATGTGGCGCTGGAGCTACATGATGGTCTAAGGGCACAGGACTCGTCACCCCTGGGACTCTGTCTGTTACGCTACCAGGACTACTCCCGAGACCACTATCAGGACGAGATCCCAAGTCTAAATCCAGTTCAGACACGCAACTGTCCAGGTGACGAAGTAGCCTCTGCTTCATAGCAGGATCCATCGGAGTTGTATTCCCCGTGATAATTTCGGGTGCATCAAGATAGCGACTGACCTGAAAAATGAACAGAATTATGAGTTTTGCTGCTATTTCCTTGCTAACTAAACTATAATAGTTTTTTATATCTGTGTAAATGTAGAAAGAGTCAATTATAAATTATTTCAACAAAATAAATAAATTTTTCTGGAACGGAAAAAGTTGAAAAACAAAAAGAAAAACTAGCAGCGTAGTTGCAATAAAATGTGCGAAGCTAATAAAGAGTAGAGAAAATGTAGGCAGCAAAGTTTGCGAGCCATGAATCGAATTGGCGAGTCGCGTGGCATGTGATATCGGTGTTATCCATGTATGTATCGTGCATTTCCGACTAGAGCGGGTAGCATTCAGTTTGACGGGTCGCGCGCGATTGACGCTCGGTCGATTGATAATAGCAACGTGACGCATACAAAATCGCACGTCGCAACACAGCGTCTGGCTCAAGGTGCTTTGTCACTAACGAAACTAGAAATCGACGGCGCAATGGAAGTATCGATTAGCTCACCTATAATTACGAAATTATTAAGCATTACTTTGATTTTACTACTTATTATTTTAAACGATTAATTCAAATACATTTCAAAAATTCTTGCAAATTTCAATATTAAAATAAATAAAATAAGATATAATCAATGAATAACATAATTATATAATTACTTCTATTTATCTAAAATATACCGAAAACTATATTTACTTAATTGGAATAGAACAAGAAAAACCATTGTTATTTATAGAAACGTGATAATATATATGCATATATAATCGAGTAACGAATCAACGCCTAGTACATTTCTATGGGTCAACAGTTTCAAAATAAAGCAATATCCCGATAGGTAGGCGCTGGGTAATTGTCTATACGGATGCGCATTAACTGTTCATATATGCGTTCTCGCGTGCTTCCTCTTACACGTACGAGTCACCACAACCAGCGACGAATTCTCACAACGTCTGACGTAACAGTTGAACGATGATCAAGCAAATTTAATCTTCCGGAACTTTGTCTGAAAGTAGAAGAAACTTACGATCTTTGAATTCGTAACCAAGGTACTTTTGCAAGGTATTTTGATAAAAGTGGAATTCGAAAATGAAATGCATTTCTCAAATTGATTATTGTTTATTATAATAATTTCTACGACTCAATGTGTCTGTGCATTAGTTCGAGACTTCATCGACAAACCTCGTTTCACTGCTTGAGATCTGCATAATCAACGAATTTTACATCAATACTACTGGAGGTTGTCATTGTATCGCGTCAGATCTATCTACAAATATCACGCAGACCTTGAACTGTATAAATGTACGCATTGCAAAACCTGGTATCGTACGTCAAATCGTTCAGTTAGTATTACTCGTTCTGAAGTTGTTTCAAATATTCTTCCTCAAACAGCTCAGCTGGACAATTGCATTATTAGTTTGAATTACAGTTTCAAAATAAGTAAAAACTTTGACCAAATGATGCATAAATATTGATATACTCGAATGGTATTGTAGGTGTGTCTAAAAACCTGCCTGACGGGTTGCTTGTTAGTTCGCGTATAAATATCGGAACGAATAGTGATGCTTGTACCTCGGTGGCCACTGTCGTTCAAATCGCAGTCTTTTATCTTTTATTTTCTTTTTTGGATTTATAGTATTGCCAGCGCTTCGACATACGAGCGTCATTGTACTATTCAATCACACGACTGCGCGATTTTGAATCCTATTAATTTTGCATTGATCTTTCAGCCTCATTCGTAAAGGATACGACATTCAGTACGGAAAATTTTTCAGAAGTACAACAAAAACTTTAAAAAGTCCTTACGATAGAACTATACAATGATAGGAGGAAAAAGTTCTTAACATTTTTCTCTTTTATAGATAACGCATTTTTATAGTAACTTTTTGAAAATTAATTCTTCAGAAGAATACTTTTGTATTAAATTGAGAACGTTAACCTTAATTCAGCTTTGTCTGATTTTTTCAAAATTAAACTGATTTGATTCGTTTTGACTTGTGGAAATAATTCCAAAAAATTATTTTAATTTCCAATAAGAATTTAAAAATATTCAAAATGAAGTATTAATTGAAATGCGAAACTATTTTCATATAAAAATCGAATTCTCAGGCGATAATCAAATGTCATATAAAAGCATAAGCACAAAGTTAGTAACAAAGTCGTTGATGGAGAAGTATCAATGTATTGGCAATGAATATATGAACTCTGATTGATATTATTGTAAGGACTCTCCGGATAAGGAATTTGTATAATTTCTACTGTAGTACAAACAATAATGTTTCGAAAATAGATAGCATTTCATGGTACTCGAAATCGCAAATTCATGATACTTTTTAAATCCGAAAAAAATAAAAAAACACAAAAACCAAATTCCAACAGTTTTTTGAAACATAAATCTGTTCTTCTTGAATTATCGCGAAACATGCTTAATCAGTTTTTATTTCATTCTTCTTGTTCACGTCATTAGCATGGACACCTTTGATTATAATAAATAGCTCGAGCAACAGTATACCCAGAGTTGGAAACAAAGAAAAAAACTGATCACGCTCGCAAGCCCATTTGATTCGAATAAAGATGCAAAACAAGTTTCCTTCCATTCCGCGAATCTTCTAACATGAAAAAGTAGACTAAAATGGGGTACACTGAATTTCAAATTGACTTCTATTCTTTAAATAATTATTATTTCAAACTGATTTTTCAACCTGCATTACTAAATAAGTAATCACGATTCTTACGCTGAGACAAAACAAGTTCCGTTTGTCGTGAGAAAAATAGATAAAGTAATTTTAAAAGCCTGATTTTTATTTGATTTGACTTGACTATATAATTTGCTTTAATATATTTCTAAAGTCTCAAAATTATAAGCTTGTTTACGAAATACAGCATAAATGAAGATGATAATTGTATATGATAATTGTATATAATAATTGTATGAAGTATAGGTTAAAAAATTTGAATACCAACCTCTCGAGAACAATCTTGATATCCAGCCTTGTACCTGGACAAGCCTGGTTGTGCAAGGGACCTCTGCCTCTGGAGATGTCGAACCGTCAATTCGAGAATGTCGGCCTTCTCAAGTTTACTGTGTTTCGTATTCTCCAAGCGAGCGCTGTCAAGGATCAAAGCCTTCAGCGCCGCCAAAGATTGGTTGATCCTCGCTCGGCGTCGCTTTTCCATCAGTGGTTTGTTAGCCTGAAAACAATTACGTAAATCTTGAAAAATCAAATCTAAGTTACGTCGCAGCTAAATCTCAAATCAAATGAATTTATTACAATACAAAATATCGGAAATGTCATGAGTTGATTAATTGGTGGTTATCAATTATTTGTGCGAACCAAGCGGAGGGAGTCGAAAAATTCTAATCATCTTTAGCTGCTCTCGCGATCCGAGCGGTATAACATTCGCAAATCGGAGCATTTCCACTCCATCCATCATCAGAGCGCGTCGACATTTTTGTCTCGCTCTTTTTGCTTTCAGTTTTTTATTGTGGTGCTTCGCTCTTTTTATTTCTCTCTCGTCCGCTCCCCTTTTTATTCCGCGTGGTCTGTTCTCGCAGCGGCACACGAGCACTGAGTAGCTTGGCAGAGTGCCGACAGCCGACGCCTTGGTGCTCGAGAAAAAGAGGACCGCGCTGTGATAAAGAATGAAAAGAAAGAGAGCGTGACGGGAAAAAGAGCTGAAAACAGCACGCGTTACTTTGCGAAAAAAGCGAGGGTGGAACAGACAGGACGGCAAGCGACGGAGGGAGCACGTCTACTCTCATTTTTATCAATTCATAAGAATTGTATGCCTTCGTCTGGCAAGATCAATTCTGCTTAATTATTACTCAACTTTCAAATGCAAAATGTACCACTTTTCACTACTTTTAGTTACTGGTTAAAATTAAAACATTTAAGATGGCATAAAAAAGAAGATTATTTGCCATATTCTGTCGATTGAACTGAAAAATTTGTCAAACAAAGAAAACCAAATTGTAATAGCAGAAAATAAAAGTGAGGTAGAAAATGTAGTGCTAATGATGTCGAATGAATGACTCTCATCCTAAATTATCGCGAGAACGCTGTTCATAAAAGATGTTAAATGAGAGCGTATCGGTGAAGATAATCTGTTATCCGAAACGCCCACAAATTATGACGCGCGGCGGGAGGGGCGTGGGAGTGTGGGTGTGCGAGCTCATCTACGTCGTCGCCGCCAAGCGGCGGTAATGTACGTGTCGCTTTTCTCATTTTCTGTTAACGCGAAGTAGCCTTCGATGATGATGCAATAAGGACATTTCATTCTTGCGATGACGGCGAAATAAAGGTCGAGGAAAGGTTTGCCGCAGGTGCTGTGAGCGACCATTTTCCATGATGCGACAGCTAAATTTCGAGCAAAATTCAAAAAAGAAACGTCTGGACAAGTCACGCACGTTATTCATATGCATGCGACGCTTATGTTTGAAGCTGATTAGTCAAGTGTGCTGTGCGAACAACTCAAGCGATCTAATCGAAGCAGCAACGAAATTGCAAAAAAATATGTTTGCGTTTCGAACTGGGAAACACGACTATTGATTTTCAGGTGGTTTAATGATCGAAGCTTCCTTAATCATGAATGACAAGTAAATTGGCAAATAACAGATCACAATTTTACGATTTGAAATAATATTTAATATTAAATTCAAATGAACCATTTCTAACAAATATATTAGTTTCCAAAATATATTATCTCATGTAAAACTTTACATATGACAGAAGTAAAATTTCATATATAAATTAAATGTTTACATGTATATCATATATTTTGCAGAGTAGTTAAGATTTTTCAATATATAAATATCGCGATTATTTCATTTAAGAACAAAGATGAATCGCTTGTACCCCAAGCTCCAAGTCCGTCATGAATCGTTCAGGGGGTTGACGAAAGAAAACGAGAACTTGACACAAACAGTGCACATGCGGTATGTTCCCAATGATGGTGCGAGGCAAGATTAGAGGGTTGAGTTGCCTGAGTCTACACGTCGCGGTATCTGTCCACACAGATATACACACAGCCGCGCGTGTGTCTGGACGGTGAATAATCTAACCGAGCAGCCCTTCAAGAGTCATATTGTGTCAAACTGCGTCAGCGTGCTTGTATTGACAGGCAGTATTCGTGTATATCCATTTTGCATGTATGAAGAAGTGACAATGCACGTGGCTGAGCCCCATTATTTTATCTTAATAATACTAATACAAATACTTTCCGTTCTTATGACCTAAGGTCATTCGTCGATCCTCGCGCACGCTCACTACTTATCTAATCTCCCCGCAACATTTGATCCGAACGCGTCTTTGCGCTCACCGACGCGAGTCATTTATCGCGAGATTTAGATTGCGTGGATAACCTTTCTCAAAAGAACCATTTGAAGGCTCGTAAAATCAAACGCCAGGCTGCGGTTACACCGCATATGAAGCTTTTTCAGCCGCGATGTTAAGCGATGAATTTTAATACAATTAGCTATCAGATGTACAAGAATAAATTGAATTGTATTTTCTAGTTAAAATTTGTTTTTAATGTTATATACGAGTTATTTCGGTTATTAAAAATTCAATATTTTCGATAACATATGATTAATAGTGTATATATTGTACTTCTTTTTTTTTAACAATATAATACGCGAAATGTATGTTTAATTAAGCTCAAGTAAAATTCGGTTTTTTTTCGAACGGTGAACAAAAAGTAAAATCGATGTAGCTGTGATTGAATAAAGATAATTAAAAATATTGGCACGAAGTGCGCCAAATGGTGTGGTTCTGGATGATCGTTTGAGAAAAGTGCACATGTAAAATATAATTAGAAATGTGACACAGATATTGTTCATTATGAACGACTACGATGCAATGCAAATGTTTGATACTCGATGCATATTGATTGTTATGTGCGTGACAATTTCAGAACGAATCGGCAAAACATAAATTTGATGAGGTCGTTAGTATCAGATAATAAT
Organism: Psix sp. ZL-2020; assembly: GCA_022817045.1. Taxonomy (NCBI): domain Eukaryota; kingdom Metazoa; phylum Arthropoda; class Insecta; order Hymenoptera; family Scelionidae; genus Psix; species Psix sp. ZL-2020. Next base: position 5,138 of record JABFQD010003053.1, on the reverse strand, counting down.
GCTTGTTGAGCAAAAGGTCCACATTTTTATATGATCATGTACTCGCGCGCGCGATCTAATCTTCTTTGAACTTCCTTTCTGTAGTTGATAAAAATTACACATAATTAAAACGCGATCAACTTAAATTTGGATTAGCGATACGTATAATACACGTAACATTCAAATGCAATTATTCAACAAATTTGATCAACAAGGCAATGAGTAGTGATACAAATAAAAGAAAAAGTTGAACAGCAGTTTGACTTTTTACAAATGTTATTTGACTCCAAATCATGGTTCGCACAAAAATATGTTTCTCATCAATGTTGTCAATTGAATTAGATATTAATTATTTTGATTTTCTTCCACAATGGATAAAATTATCAGCAATTTCTGTTCCTATTCCGGTACTTACGTATATCAAATCATTTTTAAGAAATGTAACGACAAAAACAACCACATTTGTTTAATGAACTTTTTTTATTGCATATATAACCGGTACCAAAATATAATGTTGTTGATTGCAGTTATAATTTTTATATTTTTACATAATGATGAAAATGAAAGTCTTTATTGACGATCTTTTAAAAAATATATTTCTCATGACAATGAATTATTAGTTGATATTGTAAACTTACGATTCACACATTTAATGTTATATAATAAAAAATATTCATATACTTCAATTTTTGAAGATTCCACAATTTATGTAATACAGTCATATTAACACTTTTAAATCGTTCTTTAATCAAATAAATTCGATTATAATTATTATAAACACTGCAATTTATAGTTCATTTAAGTTACATTATGTTTTTATGTATGAACCATATTATACAATAAAAAATGTCACGTTACTGAGAAAAAACCCGATCGTACGATTACGATGTGTGCAAAAGAGTGCCTTAGTATCTCAAGATCTTAAAACAATCGGCATGTCATAATAAAAATACAAACTCATGCATCAAAAGAAGAAATTATGTACAATATTTAATAAAATTGAAAAAATTTTAAATATAAGAATACAGATATAAGATATAATTCTCTGCATTAGTAGAGCTGTCAGCAGAATGTGAAATATTCAGCTCATCATGGATTCAACGCACCATATTTACGAACTTCTAACATGTCAAAAAAATTATTCCTTTTAAAATCCAACACTGACAATCAGTTAAAATGACAAGTAAGTGAAAACATAAAAAATTCATAGCTCAAAATCGGTACGTCAAAAAACAATTGAATATGTAAATATGAGTAGAAACTTACTCGACGACCGTCCGAATGTTTGGGACTCGGGGTGGGGCTGGGACTAGGACTCGGACTCGGACTCGGACTGGGTCCCTGCGAGACAATTTGGTGCTGGTGATGCTGGCGGTGACTGCTACCTGGGGCTTTCTTCTCCTGCTGCCTAAGCGACTGAAGACGTGCGGTCATTTTAGCAGGCCCCAACGGTGGCCCTCGATCGCTTCACCCTGCGTGCATTAAACAAAGCCGGGACACTTATCATCGCGTCCGTCGCGACCAAACCCACTCAACTATTCGTCTGACTCCCTTAAAAGGTCAGAGTCGATCCTCACAAGTTTTTGTTATTGCACGCAAATAATTTTTGCTTGTCACTGAACCCCCTGTATTTGTTGCATATGAAATTATCAATTGTAGTTCACAGCACTCTATAGAGGCGCACTCAAATCACTGTGTCAAAGTCGAGCACCACGTGGCACCAAAAAGGCTGAGCCGAGGCGCGCGTTACTGATGCAACGAGCCACACCACGGCACTGACGAACGCGTACTGACGCGCGCGCTCCAAACACTTCGCGAATCCCCTTGCCGCGAGAGCAGCCGCGTCACGCGCGCCACGTGCGGCCAGAACTGCGCCCGAGATTGTTTTCACAACATAGCGCGACGTCCAACATCGTTTGCCTTTTCGCAAATTTAGACTTTTCTGACCCACATCGCGCGTTCCACCTCACTCCAATTATTACGCCTTCCGTCTTTCTCACGTTAGCGGCGATACTTATGTTTCTATTTTTGTCATATTTCTAACACCTAGGAATTGCTAATAACGTTTATGTATAATTTATAGATAATGTTGAAAAATTGCATTTTTTCCGAATAGTTTCCAGTTTTCCCTAAATATCATCTTTTTGAACACGCTATTTTGGAATATAATATACGAAAGTTCTTTCTGAATTCTCAATAATTACTAAAAAACAATAAATGTGAAAAAATTACAGTATAGTAACAATAATTGTTCATTTCAAAAATATCTTTATTATTGACTTTATTAATGACGATTTCAAATTTTAATAAGAAAGATGATGATGTATTTGTATTCATATTTCATATAACTAAAAAACATTTACGAAAAATTTAATTTGATTGCGTCATATATGGGCTACTTATGTCATATATAGCGCATATATAAGTTGTAACCTAAGAATCTAATGATTTAGAAAATACCGAAAAGTAAAAACAGAAAATCTATACACGTGCGATTGATTTCTCTTCAAATTAAAATTTACTTCATAACTGTACTCAAAATTATTCTGATTAAAAAATGTATGTTTTTTAATTATTCTAAATAACTTTTTTCTTTGATTTATAATAAGTTTACACATTTTTGAAACTCAAAAAATACTTAAAATCATTTAATTATTTTTGAATAACAATTATGTGTAAAATATGAAATATCACTACAATTTTGATAGTGCTCGATTTATGTCATTTATTTATATTTCGTAATAAATTTGGAAAATTTCAAATTTGTCCTCGGTAATTTATAATGGTTCAATATTCTTTTATGTATATATATTATGCCGATACTAGGGGCGAAAAAATTATGCTGTAACTATGCTCAATTTTTACTTTTTTATGATCTTTTGTTTGTTTCAGTTTAATAAAAATAAATTTTTAATTAATTTTCTGCACCATAATTTTCATGGTTACTTTTATTAATTGAATATTTTTAGAGAACGTAAAATGAATATAGAATATAATAATAGTAAAAAGTTTCTTGAAATTTTTAAATAATATGTTACTATTTATGCTATATGGTAGAATGACATGAAATTTATAATGATACTTATACATTTTTATAACAGATAGTTTTTGCTTCTTTTGTCCGAAGATGTTTTACATATCTTATTTTTAATTCAGGGAGCATATAAGATAAAACTAAAGAATCGTCTTTTGATCGTTTATATTATCTCGATAGCTGTTAATCTACGTATTACGTTAGCATACTCAGAATCCTGGGTTCGAATCCCTGCGACCGCCGTTTGTTTTTAAGCCATAATATTAATATTCACAAGTTATTAAGTTTTTATAATTTATGTATAAACATAGCTGATTTTATAAATATGTGCTAACATATAAAAGTAATTAAAAAAATAATCATTAGTAATGAATCAAATTTGTCTTCGAACAAAAACTTTAGCAATCAAAAATAAAATGAACAAATATTTTAATAATTTAATTAATACACTGTCAATCTTCACTACTTCTGTTTCTTGTTCTTACTAATAAGAACAAGATAGATATTTAAAAAATACAAGTATTATTCTATTAAAATTTGATTTTACTATTAATAGAAAAATTCATTTAATTTTCTTGATAAACTACTTACTTTGAAAACTAAACCTTAAAAACAAAAACCTACATGCTTTAGTATTATTATAGATTGTAAATTATTATTTTCCAAATCCTCCTATATATGCAATAATTCTTTGAAAATGTTCGCCCCAGTTATAATTATTAATATGATAGAGAAATATTTTGACTGCAATTTTACCACAATTAAATTAAAAATGTTTACTTATCGAAACACATGTTTTTTGACGTTTAATTATAAAATATATGTTTTTCAAATTAATGGATTTGCAACCAAACTTTAAAGATACATTTTTGGTAAAGGAAAAACTTAAAACTCGAAGTGCTATGCAAAAATTTCATATGATGTAATGTCTTATAAAAAAAGTATTCCATATCATGATATCATACAATGATTTTAAGGTATAATTACTCTTTATCATATATATAACATTATAAAATCAATCAGAAATTCAACCCAATTTTTTGCAGCGAAAAAGACTGGAAAATAGCCTAAAATATACCGCGAACATAAATAACTCATTTTATAATATTCATGAACTTTTTTGCAGCAAAAAACATTTGCAAACAAAGGTTTCTTCAATTTCATGTAACGTCAAAAGTTCAGAGTTCATATAAGATTGGCGTAAACATCATCCTCATTTAATATTTTCCGTGCACTCATTAATATTGTCATTTGGAGAAGAATTCAACGGAAATCGTGTTAAGTTCTCGGCGACTTTTTAAAACGCGTAAGAACGCCGAGAATCGGTGATTCATCGACATACTATCACAAATATCGATGACGGCAAACTACGAGGGTGCAATCAGTCGCGATCAGCTTCTCGCCGTGAACCGGCTGCCGGTATGAGACGAGGGGCGGAGGCACTCGGCCGCAGGGTCGGATTAAGTCGCGAGAAAATTTTCAGACACGTAGATCCGATTTTATTATGATTTTGAAGGTTCGAAAGGGAGCATCAATGCAGCCTCGAGACATTTTTCAGGGAAATTTTCACGGGAATTTAATGGGAGTAAAGAAAATTTAATTCAAGCCTTGAAAGAAATATAGATAATTGAGATGACACTCATCTCAGTTTGCATTATTAATGAAATATTAGTGCAATTCGTTTGGATCTAAAAAACGAACGATATTACAAACAATGGATCAATTTTGTGGAACTTGATTATTTGAGTACGATGATCATGTACACTTAATATTTCACGCATAAATAATCACACTTGAAACAACATAATCTTAGCGATATTTATCGATACAAAAAATATTTAAAACAACTTTATTATATTGTATAGCACTTTACAAAATAAAATGTATTCAAACTACAAACAATAGGTAAAAAACATACTATTTTGAATTGTAAAATTTATCTTTTCCAATATTTTTAATACTTCTTAGCAAAGGCATATTTGAATATATATGATTAGTTTTCGATATATATTGATTTAAATTATTGTTTAAATATTCAGTAAATTATTTTTGCATTATTTTTAAATTTTCAGAAAAAAATCATACATCGAATTTTTTCCTCCTTGTTTTACAATAATGGCAATGG
>JABFQD010003052.1:0-13945 GCA_022817045.1 Psix sp. ZL-2020 | reverse complement strand
TACAAAGTTTCTCATAATAAATGAGAGACTGCCATTATCAACTTCATCAATAATCATATATAATATTTGAATAAATATAAGAAAATTCATTACATTTTTTCTATTCCTCATTTCATACAAACAAACAAAAATAATAAAAGAAGTAAAATTATAAAATTTGAAAGAAAAAAAATTACTATTAAATGTTTTTCTAATTAAGGTAATTTCAAAAGAATTTTTGGAATATTTGATTATTGAAATTTTCAGATGGGTATTATAATTATGCAATTTCGGGGATGATTTGAAAATTAAATTATGAAAATAATTGTAGCAAGCTAATGTGGCTGAATAGCGTCGATGTTCAGTTGACGTGTAATAACCAGCAATATTGCACATCCTATTGTTAAATTACTTTGATTGGAGTGTCGCTCTCTTAGCGTGTCTCGCTTGCTCGCGTACCATGCGTGTCCGTGCCACCGAGTCTCATTCAACGAAGCACAGTTTATTTCATGACATTAACAATCGTTAAGCTCTTGCCTATGTCGCACCACTGAGCTATATACGACAATGCAACCGAGAATTTTCACCCACAACGTAACTTTGTTTTTGAGATATTTATTGGGTGTTCATTACTCTCTAATTTATAATTAACCTCAAAAAACAATTTGTATAAAAATTTAATTCTCGAATTAATTTTAGAATTCCCGTTAATACACTAATTAAGGACATTTGTAAAATATCATTTTTTCAATGAAATTGATTGTTTTCTTTGTAGAAGATACCTTAAAATTCTTTATTTCACTCCGCGTGTCATTGTATTTGAAATATTTTATTATTTTTTGAAAGAAAAATGAATATTGTCTCCATATCAATGAATCGATTATTACACGTCGAATTAATTAATTGAACGTCAATCAAATAGAACTCAATTGACGCGGACGAATTGATTATTCGTCGTGACACCGCGTGTAATTGAATTTCGTTATTCGTCGTTACGTGCAAAACAGATCGGCCCTTTTTCCATTTCCATTTGTCTTGTCGCAACTCAAAAATCTGCACGCTGTGACATTAGCATAAGCAAATTGACGTCAATAAAAATGTACGGACTGGCGTCGCCAACAAATCGCGAATCGAAATGAAATTTTGCGCGAGTTCTATTCTGACTCATACGCGAGCCACCGAATAAACCTTCTTTCGAAATAGATTTTTGGTGTAATCGAGCGGGTGGAATTGCAAAGCGTGCAAATTTCATATGCCAGTCGAGCTCTAAGTGTATACGAATAAGTTGCGGAAATGTGTCACGCGACACAAAAGTCGCTGATTTAATGCAACTGTACTTTCTTACTTTTCATTATATTGTCATATATGAAACTAAATGGTTTTTCGTTTTTAACTGAGTTTTCTTGGATCAGTTTAAACTTAAAACTTAATTTTCTAAAATACTTTATTTTAATGTAACTTAATATTGAATTAAAAATGACTCACTTTTATCTTATGAATTTCATTTAGCTGAAGAAATTGACTGTAAAATGATATTGTTTTGAATTCATATTTTCAAAGTAAGTTTAATACATTTGAATTTGTTTGTAATTCATCAAAAAAATAAAAAATGTTGAAAACTTGTTAAATGAAAATTTCGTAATAGTCAAGAATTCTGGAATTTCGTTAATATTTTTATCAATTCGGAATTCTGTGGTTTAGTGTTCAACATATCTATCTCGTTGTTTAGGTATTAAAATTGCGATGTCAACCAATATCGGATTTTTTGTGCACAATACAAGATAGTTTCCGGCGGAAGTAATTGCCATATTGCGGACGCGAACTGTATATTCGGACTTTCATGACTTCTTATTCGCATTCAGAGTAGATTTTTGTAGCCATTTTTTCAATCATGACATTTCTCTTTGTTTTAGGCGAATTCATATAACTCACTTTATTTTACGCCGAGGTTCATGACACGGTCGCGTGATGCTCTCGTACAAAGGCACGACAAACAGGCAAGGATATTGTGTATTTAAACATTCGGAGTGCTTTGTTCATGCGCGTGGTATGGAAATTCATCAAGAATCTCATTTTGATAACATTACTTTTGTGTCATTTGTTCGACCCCCGACCGAGATATCGCCATATTGCGATGTAAATCCGTACGTTCGGATGGGATTTTCGAAATCGAACGCTATGCAAGCGAATAAATTCGATTTTATTATTCTGTTCGAAAATGAAATATTCATCATTTGCCGAAAAAACTTACTCGAGATTTTTTCATCAAACAGAAAATAACGTCGTATTCCAAATGCTTATCAATGTAATTTTGTTTTTCATTGATATGTAATTTAATAACCAATATACAATTTTTCTCATAATTTTTTTTTCATTTTCTGTAATTGACTCTGAATATTAGAACCTTCGAGTACATGCCGATCAGATATTGATGAAGAAACGCCCTTATTTGAATATGACTGGATCGAGTGCGCTTTAATACTTAATAAAACACGCTTTTATATAAATGGCAATATAGAACCTTGGAGGATGAAACTTTACGACTACCCTTATGGCTTCGATTTATTAACCGCATACCCAAACGAGTGCTCGCCCGTTTTATAACGTCGTATGTTAATTTCTGCATACCCTCCTTCAAGAAATTTCATTTCATTACATTTTTATTTTGTTCTGAGAATGACAGTTAGTTCCAGCGCCACTTTTCCACACAACATAATAAGTAAGAGCTAAATTTGATAAATATCCTTTGTATTACAAAGCTTGAATTCAAACAATCGAATTCATCTTGAGATAAACCAACAACAATATTTTCTTAACTAAACAAATTGCTCGACTTTGTATTTGTCGTAGATCAGTTCAGGAAAATTGTCGGAAATAGTGATATTAAATAAGCTTATTTGTCACCTCGCGTTGTTCGTGAAATTCTATCTGCGGTCTCAGTATAAATCACGCTGCGTCCAAAGCGACTGGAGTGAACTGAATAATACACGCTGACATCCCATTTCTTTTTCTTTCTCGTTGTGATATCGGCTTTGGTCACATTGGCCATTTCGCACAACTCTTTTCCTACACACCAATTGAACGTCGTGCCGGTTACTCAGCTTTTAGCTTTTAGTCGACCGTTTCAGCAGCTTACGATGAAAAGATAAAGATAAGTTCTTGCGTCAAGTTCGTTTTTCTTGCCACCCATTTATTTTATTCCTTTTTTTATTACACATGAATTGCGGTCAATTTTACCTCACATTCTACAGCTGAAATACTCGAACGTATAGTTATTTAAACGACTGTGCCACCCAACAAGAGAGATAAGCGATCACTCTCGTAACAAAATCCAAATTGGTTGCAAATTTTTTAACTTCCAATTTTTCCATAATGCAGGCCAATTTCACTTGCTAAATTTATTTACTTTTAAAAACTTGTATATTTATTTCCATAATTATATTCTTATCAAAAATAATTTTTTTTATATATTGTAAAAAACTAAAGTAAACGGTTTTTCTAAGATTGCTAAATTTACTGTAATTTAGAGGGTTTGAACATTCTGATTATCAAATCTGGATCGGAAATCTGTGTAAATGTTTAGCAAATGTTGCAGAAACTATGGTGACGAGGCGATAACTCAAAAAGTAAAAAATTCAATACATTGAGCGTCTGATAGCGGCGCGCGCGTTAGCCTGCGCCAAAGAATGAATATAAAAGCATAAGCTGAAAAATCAAACGGGAAGTAGGTGACGCTTAAAAACATACTGAACTCTAACCGTGACTAAAGACTGCTTGATGCAAAACCTTACGAATACCCTGGAAAATGTTTACCAGCGATTTTTCATATTCGAACTAAATCAATGAATGAATGTTAACGACCTCAGTTGTCTTAATTCAAATATTAATCCAATGTACTTCAATTGTGCATAAAGACAATAATTGAAAATAAAGAAATTACCTGAAATAATATAAAATTGACCTTTTTTTAATACTTCTACCATTGAAGTAGGTATAAATGTTATTAGTTTTTAACAGAACTTTGAATATTTCATTTTATACAGTAAAATACTACTAAAACCTGATATTTGGGGAAAGTTTATATTAAAATGAAGAATTCAATTTTTGATAATATATTTGAAAAAATACATATATTTAAAAAAAAATTATTCAAAAGATCATGAAAATTATTAATTGCTGTTCTCATTTTAATACATTTGAATTTAAGAACATAGAAAAGAATGAAATATGATATATTCAAATTTGTTTAGAATCAAAATACGACGTTCATATATTCGTGATCGAATATACATACAAAAGAATAACAATAATAATTCTGGCTGTGGTGAAAATAATATTTTTTCAGGAATTATAATAGACTTTGCTTTGTAGTTTTGGATTTCTTCTTAGATACGGCTAATTGAAGTTAAAATCGATCGCAAACACCGGCAGTGGCAAATGATAATTGGTATTGCGGAAATAAGCACGGAACAACATTGTACGGATGCACTTTGAGTCTTAATGCTAATGGTCACTATCACGGAAAGAGCGTACTGATTCAAACTTGATTTCCAACATTTATTAATTTTCCTTCGCACGAAATAATAAAACTTTGACGTGACGATTAATTTGAATAAAAAAGAATAAACAATTCTATGCAAAATATGATAATGAAACAATATGTTTTAATTTGCTTCTATTTACTGAAACTTTCTGAAAGACATGTTGTTTTGTTTACTAACAACAATGCTGTTTACCAACAATACTTTATACTTGTTTTGAATTCGATATGACAATGTTTATGAAAAAAAACTTTATTCGTTTGAATATTTATTATAATTGTTCTATAATTTAAAAAAATGAACATAAAAAACTTAATTTAGCAATAAAAATGTTAAAACTAATATCCGGATGCTAACCAGCTGGTGTAAATATGCGTCTGCGGCCAAATTAGACGTGTCGTGAAAAATGAGAAGTGGATAAGGAGATTTTAATGAAAAATGTAATTAAGTCTAACAAAAAAAGGAGTGAGGTCTTAATAAACTATTGGACGACGGTGGCGCTAACACATACATTGACACACATATACATATGCGGCAAATGTGCAGGACACATACACAAAGACCGAGACGGTGCGCCGAAACGTCTGGTTCAGTACATTCCGAGCGCATTCTCAACCCGACAGCACCGTTGTTCGCTATGGCATATCCTGCTATCTATATTTGTCACAGGATGCATTAAACGACAAATTAAAAGCATACTAAGAAACGGTCATTGAATGGACACAAGAACTACGCTACAATCATTAATATTCATTGTCCTTATGATATTTATTTGTGAATTTCAAAATAAATCAATATTAATGTAGTTGTCATAAAAGAAAAATCATCAATCATCTAAAACTGAAAATCTTTTATGACTTTATACTTCGCGAAAAGACTATTCGATTAATCAAATCATTTCAGTTTAAATGCTGAATGAAGTTTTTATTTGTTCGTGAAACCTAAATAAGTTTATCGATTGGTTTCACTTTGAATATCTTTAAATCCGTGTCTTTCCGTCATTTTCTTGATTTGACTCATAAAATAAGATATGAGTTGAGGATCCTTTTTATTGATCAGCTAGATTACCCTGATTTGATAGTAGCAATTAAAATTTGTTACGACCGGAACTTGGCTATAACGAAATCTAATAATCTCGCCGCTAAACGGACTTTAAATTTCGTTAATATCTCACTTATTTATAAAAACAGTTCAAAGAATAGTAAAATGCAACATTTTTTCGTTTTCGAATAAAATCTGAGACTAATTATGTTACAAAATGCACTGTATACTTAATTATTGTTAAAGGAATGAATTATTATAATGTAACATATTTTTTTGTTCCGTATTCAAACAATATACAAAAAATTGACATTATCAAACCGAAAGAACATTATTTTGTGTGTCTTTATACAGAGGTACAGAAATTTAATGAAAATTCCAAAGGTGAGTTCGTATGGGGAGCGAGCTGCTCGTCTCCAGAGAATATAATGCTCTCATCGATCGCCTGCAGACGAGATTCTTTCGCAGGGGCACATTAACTCTTTATGTCGCAAGCAGCGTCAGCAGAAGCCACATTTATGGTATCATTTAGGCTCCTCAACCGTAAATTAGGATCCTCAAAAACATCCAACTTGATTGGCTGATTAAAATACAATTCCTTTTTCTGATTTCAAAAAGATTATTCCTTTGAGAAAGAAAATAAAGAAAGATATTCTACTTCTGGATAGCAAAAGGAATAATTCATTCGAATTAACAGAAATTTTCAGAGTAGAAATGAAAAATTCGTTTTTTTTGCTCTTTTATCATTTCATTGTTTTTTTTTTCTATGTGGCGGAAGCAAGTGAGACACGCGAAGATCGCATGACAGAGTGGAAGAAAAATAGTTGCGAAACACCTCGTGCTTAGGCTTATCAGAGCTATAATTTTCCAAATGGAACACTTTGTTCAGTGCAGAATTCTAAATAAGTAAAATTGCGCTAACAATGGAGCGTCATTTCATCCTCTGGATTTATGGATACTACCGTGAAATTTATCAGTCGACCTTCCACTGGCCGACTTGTACGTTTTATACGTTCTCCACTGTGATCAGTCTTTCATTTTTGAAAGTTATAATAAATTTTAAGCAAATGTATACTTGCAAAAATGACAGAAATGTATGAAATTATTTTTCTAAAATTTATCGATTTAATTATGAATGATATTTGCATAACGAAAATTATTTATCAAATATTATGTAGGCATTCTTTTATTTTTCAGAAAGTTACTATTACAGTTTTAGAGCATAAATATGATAACAAAGATTATTTGGATGATTATACCTGGATGAGTTCATTTTAATTTGTTTTAATAATTATAGAAATGTTATAAATGTGATCTGACATTTATTTATGAGGTGTTTTTAAATCAAACAAAGTATGTTAATTTCCCAAGTATTTTCAATGTCTTAGATAAGATAAACATCTTTTAATAAGACCCTTTCTGCATCCAAGACATCATTAATTCTCAAAATAAAACATTAGTTTTTAGAACGAATTTGTACAAAATTAACAAGTATAAATTACGATAGAAGATAGTAGTAATTATTACAAGTTACTCATGAATAAGATGTACCAATTACTTATTGATACTACGTATAATTATAAGCTATATATAAACAGATTATTTTACAAATTAATTGCGAACATACAAAAGTACAAACCATACTTTTTAAACAGATTATAATTATCTTTCTTTTTTCATTGTGTATAAGATTAATATATTTTTAACGAATCGTACACTGCTGACAACTGTGTTTTAGGTAGAACTTCTTGTTGCTGTTTAAGCATGAATTATTTTGAACTGCAGTTAAACGTATTAAGCCATTATGGAAAGTGACTTTTGATTGTGAATAAGCTCAAACGTCGACTGGACGGTCAATTTTATTTGACGCGATTCTCGAGATCGCCGTATTTCGATGGAAATAGCATGAAAAGTTTTATAAATTTTATCGGAGAATTGTGGTCTTGCATAATAGATGCAAATTTTTTATCGATTTTTCGTTGCAGTTGAAGGCGATTTTAATCAGTAGAATAAAAAATTTAAAATTTGTTTCTTTCATGTAAAATTTCGCTTATGAAATGTTTAGAGGAGCAGAAAAACATTTTTGTCCGCGAAACCAAACATGATTTTCCACTTCGATATTCTTCATTCGCGAAATAAGAATACGAAATACTTCTTGTGTAATCCGAAATTTGCATTTATAAATTCGAATTCTTTCAAACATCTTTCCCGAATCAGGTCACTTTATTCGAACGCTACTTAATTAGTCAATCAATTAAAAATAGTTCACGATAGGTTTCAATTATATCACAAACTTTTGTTTGTTGTAAAAATTGCGCTGCGATTTCATTCAAGATCTACGCGAGAGTAAGGAAGGGTCGAATGAAAAATGAACGCGACGCACGGACCTGAGGTTGGAACGAGCATAGGGACGATGTTGATAATTATGACGAGCGAGCCTCACGGCGTATGCATGCAATCTCTATGCATAAAAGCGTCCCCGGCGTCCCGAGTTTCTGCTCTAAAATGTAATAATAGAACAGTCATTGCAGCGTAATAATGATGAGGCGAATTCGTAAGTTAAATGCGAATATGCAGTTTACTTAGTTTCCCAGCATTCCATTACAGACCAACTTCTTAATTAAAAATCAAATCATCAGTTATTAATTGTTTTGCAGAACCTCTATTTTTCATGAATTTGTTTAACGGTTAACAATAACAGGCTATTTATCATAGTGAATATAGCAAACAAATTTATAATCTTTATAAATGATTTATTTACTTTTGTTCTAACTATTTTATTGACCTTAGAATAATTTATTGCAACTATTTAAATCTATCAACAAGATTTAATTAATAACATATTTAATAAATAAATTTGAATAAATTTAGTACTTTTAAATGGATTCATAATACATGTGCAAACAGTAATATGAATTTTTAATTTCTTATTATTTTAAAATACGAAAATCCGAAATTTTAAACCTTAGAACTTTATTTATAATATTATTATTAATACTTCATTAATACTAATAATTCTAACACAATTGCAGAGATATATTAAATTTGATGAGACATAAAATTATTAAAATTGTTAAGGAAATATTTTATTACATCTCATTAAATTTTGTAATTTAGGAATAAACAAATATTTGATGTTAATGTTTTATTGAAATATATTACAAAAATATCTGTTATTATTAAAAAAATTCAAACGTTAAGACCATAATATTATATCTAATTTGGGACACAAAATTCGTAAAAGGTTATATATATTTGCTGTAGAAAATATACGTGGTTATCAATTCTATATTAGTATATAGATTTAATAAAAGATTAATAATCACATGAATATGTAAAATATAATGACAGAAAAAAACAGTATTGTATGTGACGAAAAAAATGCTTAACTTTATTCTTCATATTTTTTTTATAAAAACTGATGTATATTTGACCTGAAAAATTTATAAATATATCCAGATTAAGGGTAATATATACATATATTACCCTTTAAATAAATTTTTATTAAGTTTTAATAATTTTATACCCATTTTATTTTTTTGACTATATTCAACCCAACCAAAAAAATCGTTGCATTTAAAGCTAACGTGGAATGATTCAGAATTTTTTTAAGTAGTATAGCTCAATGTTTATTACCCCCAAGAGAATATTTCCGTAACTTTTACGACGACGGCGATAATATCAGTTCATCGTGGTATAAAAACGCGGTCCATCCGTCGGGACATTAAGATGAAACTATCCGGAGCAAAATGCGTGACACCGTGCCAACAGCGGAAAACGCTGCGGAAAAACGCGCGGTAGGCGCGATAATTGAAATAATGGACGCACATTTTTTTGATATAGGAAGTTGTTTTGCGCGGTTTTTGAGTTTCATCGTATTCTCAGTAACATTATAGTTATTTTAAGAAGCGTGATCAAAAAGCGGTTTTAGCACGATCAGTACAACCGTTAGGGTAACTGTATTTATCATCAGATTTAATGTCGAGGTGAAAAAAGATTCACTTAATTGCCAACTTCATAGCTTCTGTTTGGCTTTCCCAAACGGCAAAGAAAAGTATTCAATCCCGATTGACGGACTTTTCAAAGGATCCTAACGGCTCTTCAAATTAATTGAATAGTTTCGCCGTTCGTTCACTGGAAAAGTCGCGGAATTCCTTCATTGTGTTCATTCATTATTATAAGCAAGGAGCTATTAAGTAATTACTCAGGGAATTTTCCCGGACATTTCGACGCTCTGCTTTATTTCGTAATTTGATTTACTTGGTTTTGCACTTTTCTTCCTTTATATTTGGTTTTTTATTTAAGTTCCTCTAAATCCAACATAAATAGTTGACTTACTTTGGTTTTTTCTCAATATTTAAAATTAACGTTGTAATGAAATGATAATGAGAGCAAATTATATTCGCTTATTTATTCATGAAAGTTTGCAACTCAATTTTTCAAATTCGAAACAAATTTTAACCTCGAAAAGTCGCCAAAAAGCCAAAACTTAGATCCAATTTACTTTTTATTGACGACTTCTCTTCGTTGACAATAAATCCATGTTAAGGCGGATTGTTCTATTAGTATGATACTATTTTAATTGGATTTCGAATGTGCCCTTCTGTTTTTTCGCTTGACTTGATTGATAGTTCTGCGTTCTCTAAAAAATGTCGTCCCCTGAGCATTTGCTGTCCGAACAGTAATCGAACCGAAGGTTTTTTCCGCGTGTTTGTTTGACGATGTTTGACGTATTTCAGTCCCCAATTTGTAGGCTGGTCGATAAAAGTTTGTGTTCCAACCGGATAGGGACCGAAACGAATGCCAGTTCAACTCAGTAAGTTCTGTTTCTTATACAAGCCAATTCGAACGCTAAAGTGACGTGCGTTTTTTGACAAGGTTACAAAAAAGTTTGCCAATCGCAGAGCTGATTTTGATAACGCAAATTGCAAGTAATCGATCGAAGTTTGCTAGATTTAAACTAGTTCAAGAAAAGAAATGAGAAATGTTTTTAGACGTCTTAAAACAAAAATATTGGAATAAATATCAATTGGAGTTGTTCGTCATTCTACAATGCAAAGCTATTTCATCAATAAGTCATAAGATAAGAACAACGTTTATAAAAGAAGCGAAGAAAAAAAAGCAAATAATAATGATAATTGATAGGAGACATAAAAGATTTCAATGATGTCAAAAAAGTCTCAAAAGTATTTGAGGTACAGAAAATTATAACATTGAGAACAATTCATCGTGTAAATTTCTTAAATTTATACAGTAATTTTATTTATTAAAGAAAATTTTACTAAATTACATTTATATATGTATATATTTTACATATCTATATACGTATATTAGAGCTAGTATAGGTGGAGAACATAGTTATAGAAACAAGAAAGAGATAAAAGAACAAGAAGAAGGAGCGGAAATGTGACAGTGATGTGTTACAGATAAGAGAATGTGACAGAAAAGAGTTGAACGATAAAGTAGGTAAGCTCTAAACGAGAAAGAGGGGAAATTGACATTGAAACAGGAATGGTAAGAAAAAAAGAAACAAAAGAAGAAAAAAAGTGCAATTCAAAAGAGGTTACAAAATCGAAATGTCAAAAATTGAGTAACAAGAATTAAAAAATTATTGCAGTCTTAAAATAGGAAAAATATTTTTCAAAAAATGTTAATAAATCGATTTCTTAAATTTATTCAAAACAATCTATTTAAAAAATTAAAAAGCGATATGGTGTTTATTTATTTTGTTGCACCGGATTTTGATACTTATCTTAAAATTTAAGATTACTGTTTATTTAAATATTATAAATTAACTTCTTTGAAAAAATCTTACAAAACAATCACCGAGTTTCAGTTTAATGTGACGCGCAACGTTGTCATCGACAGTGTAAATATTCTGGTTATACTGTGTACTTTTTGGTAGTAATACTGTTGTTGACTAAGTTTCTCGGGATCTAAGGAGAAGAACGTTAATCGATCGATCTCTTCGAACTGTTTATATACGTATTTTATGTAACCGATCGCAATAAACATAACCAAAAGTTAGCCTACAAAGTTTTATTAAATAATCCTCTTTCTCTACTCTTCTTGCTGAACATTTGATTGTTTGAGATTATATAATATTTTAATTGAAAATTAATATATAAAACTGAAGTCTAGTGAAGGTATATACAATTATGTATTTAATAATATAATATTTTGTTTGTTTTAATGAAAATTTCAGCAGTTAATGAAAGTTAGATGAGAAAACATATAATCTTGAGATAAATTTGAATTCGCTAAAAAGTGTAGTTTAAAAACTGTGCGAGTTAAAAGACGTCAGTTACGTAACTCGAGCGGAAAAGTGTATCTAAACAAATATGTCATAAGTTGGGTCGCGGAAAATAGTCGAAAAAGTTGATCTTCGAAGTCGTCGTGGAAGCACGATCGACCGGTCAAAAATGCAACTATAAAACACGGTCCATTGAAAGACGCTACTTGGTATGTGCTATATTTATCTATTCGTGTAAATAAAGCTGCTCTGAAAAAGTGATGACAAATGACGCTGAAAGAAGTAGCAGCATTGGAGTGGCGTCAAAAGAGTGGTTGAAATGCACCGGGATATAAATGAGCAAGTGAAAAAAGTCGGGGAAAACGGAAAAGAAAAAGTAAAAGGAAAGGCTAGAAAAAGGTAAAAACTGAAATGCAGCCGGATAGGCCGAAGGTTGGCTCGATGACCGTATTAAGCTGCGTGACTGGAATAAAGCATCAGAGTTCCCCAGACAAATTCTAAGCTTCCGGTATAGTGAGGAAATACGCCAATCGTGCGGTTATGTCTGTGCATCGAAGAACACAGAATATTTCACGAATAACACGTAAGCAGCCGTCAGTTTTACGTCGCTAGTTTTATGCAATATTTCACAGCCGAAAAATAAAATAAAATATTTATTTTATTTTTATTGCAAAGTATTTAATTTAACGCAAATTTATTTTTTAACCAAATGCTTAATTGATTGAATTAAGTTAACATTTATTATAATTTGATGAAACAATGGTGTATAAAACAGTTTTCAATTTTAAACATTTCAGATTTATTCAAAAAACGTTTACGAAATACACTCACTATCAAAGGTATTCGTTGCAGGCTTTTTTATCATTTTCGAGAATATCAATACACTATTTTGTTTATTTCATTAGTATATTCGAAATTTTATTAGAAATGCTAATCTGTGCAGACGTATCGTAATTAATCCAACATTAGTCATATTGTCCGCGTCGGTTGTTCAAATTCCACTGCAGTGTAATAATTTATTCACGTTGTTATATGGATTGAGCTATATGATCATTTTCACCAAATATTCGACAAGTCATTTAATTTGAAAAATTATTTACCTACTTCAAAATGACATTTTATTGTGGAATATATATCTTTCAATTACCAGATATTATTAATTGATGAATAAAATTAATTCCATAAAATGCCGGTGTTCTATATTAACAATTATTCAATATTCTGGAATAATTGTAAATATACATAAATATGTAATATATTTATATAAATGTGTTAGGTAATTCGTATTTGCAAGATTCGTATTCAAGATATTTAGAAACAAAAGTAGAGAGAAAATCCCTTTAATAAGTTCTAGGGTCGAAAAGACAATACAAATTCTTTAATTCGACGCTGTCGCGGGATCTTGGTTGAAATTTACGAGCGAGCGACTCTCGAGGTAACGTCGCTTGCACAAATAGCAGGACCAGCTTTGTCCGTGGTAAATGAGTCGCGGACTCGCACGCAGACACTCGCCAAGAAGAGCTGCGCTCTACTTGGTCCGACATTTTTCCATTAACCACGCGTTTCAACGCTCGCCAAAAGCCTTCCCAATAACCGCACGATGTATGAAATGAAACACCGCGACGGCTTTTTATCAGACCCGCTGTTCCGTGTATTTGCACAAAAGTATTTCGGATTTCATTACGCCCCACGAAAAAGTCAAACAATCGTATGACGTTCTGAGTTAAAAAGAACGAAATTGTGGCTTAACGCGTTTGATGATGTCCATTTGAAAATAAACACTTTTTGTATAATGATGCATGATTTTCAAAATATTTTGCCTGCAAGCTATAATATTATATAATACATACAAAGCTATTCCCAATACGTTTCAAATATTATGCAGATGATTTTCCAAAATCAGTCAAATCAGTAAAATATCATATTTAAAATCATGAATAATCTTATATTTAAAATGTACGCATAACAATTTTGAAAACATGAACATAGTTTTATATACATTATATTTTATAATTCATAATATAAGATTTACTGCATAAAAAAACCACAAAAATAACAATTAAGTATGAAAACAGGAGTAAGTTTTTGAATAAGAAAATTTTGTATTTTGCGTGTGTATATATATATATTT
>JABFQD010003051.1:0-13946 GCA_022817045.1 Psix sp. ZL-2020 | reverse complement strand
ACTAAAGACATTTATTTTAGAAAAAGATATTTAATTTATTTATTCGTATTTTATCTTTAAAACATATTCCATGTTTTGTTTGTTTTTGAAAAAGAGATAAAATATGTTATTTATATCTGGATATCTTGACGTAAACAGAATTTGTTCATTGAGACCAAATGTTACTTTTTTTTATCGAATATTACCTACGTACTTTCTATTTAGTACAAAAAGCAACTTTTACTTACGATTCTTTAATATAAAATCGACTCTGAAAACATTAAATGAATTGCTGAATGTCGTTGCAGTTATATTAATTTGAATGCCAGATTAAAAATTGTTTTCATTGCATTGTTTTATAATTCATTTTAATCTAATTGTAAAAGTTTGAGATATTATTCAAGTATATTAGTGATATCAATATAGAAACTACATATATACCTCGTTTGCTTAAAATCAAAATTGTGTTGATTCCTTGATTACGAGGTTGCGTTTTTTGAAAAATGTTCTTTCATACTGTTATACACTTTTTCATTAAAATCATTCGAATGCTCTTGGATATATTTCCAAACAGCTAAATCTGCTCCCGTAATAATAAATCGGCGATTGAACACGTTAATTTTAGCCCCAATATAAAAATCTCGCTCCGAATAATAGTCTGGATCTTCTTCGGTTGAATCTGTTTATCAAATTATATTTCTGAATAGAATAAATTAAAATTAAATTTTAAGGTAAATATCGAAAGATCAGCTACTTCTTGTTTCATTTTAAATGGATACTGTAAATTTCATTTCTAACTTGATCGATAATTTTGTAACACAGTTGTTATGAAAAGACCCTATATTAATCAATTTATTTATCATTGTGTAAATAAATTGTTAACGTGTAATTAATTAAAAGACACCTAAATTGAGTGAGAGATAGCTGACCATTGATGTTTTACCTTGATATTATATCGAAATATATCTTAAATAAATTAAACAGTTTATTATAATTCCAATTGTAATAATAATGAAAAATGTTTCGCCTCTCAATTTACCCGGTTTAGCGACAAGAACAGGAGACAAAAACCCCCGAGTAATTCTTTTAGGACCATTTGTTTCAATTTCATTGATCGCCATGGTGCCGTCGTTCAAATTATATTCCATAATAAATTTTCGATCAACCTCTTCGGGATAAACTGCATCCAACATCATCTGATAACGTAATTTAACATTCAAATCCAGTAACTGTCTAATAACAGCATCTCTCTTAGTAACTCCACTATAAGCTCTTTTACAAAAAGGTTGATCTATAAACCGTAATTTTGGTTATTATTCACACTGATGAAATAATTTATAAAACTAATACAAATAAAAAGTTCTTAACCATAAGTTCTACTTTGAAATGTTTTTTCAAGTGAAGGAGCTGTTCGAGGTTGATCTGAAATTCTCGATGGCTGATTTATCCCAAGCTTATTCGAATAAAATCTTCTTGTCGATTCAGTACAATCAATCAAAAGAAATGGCCGACCAAGTATCATAATGGTTTTTCCTATCTATGAGCGATATTTCACAAACGGCATTATAGATATAATACAAATATTATTTTGCCATTTTGAAATCCAATTCATATCAAATGTTACCTGAAAATCTAACGGGGAGTAATACTCCACCTCTTTGTCAGTGAATTTAAACTCATCCGTGCTGGGTTGATTAGTACCTATTTCTTCTATATATCTATTTGTGTCGTTTCTTTTTTCCTTCATGACTCTCATTCGACGTAAAAGAAGCTTATTCATAGGATCATCGTCGTCTTTTGAACGTGGCATCCTGCGCACCAAAATGGTATCGTCTACCAGATGATACAAAATAGCATATTTATCATCATTCCAAGATGCCACAAAAATCAAAATCTCTTCCCAGTTTCTAGGACGATAGTAAGTCTCTTGAGGTACTTGTGGCTTACTTATACGCTCTCTCTGGCTCAATTCGGGTTTCAAGTCTACGAGATCTTGTTTTGCTTTTACATCTATACCTTGACTCGTTAAGAAGTTTCGAGTAAAGCTATCACAATCTGTGATCTGGTAGATTATACCATAGATATCTAGAAACATAAAGGATTCATTAGTTCCATTGAATCAATTTAAGCTTTCTGTTGTGGTTTATTAATCTACTATACGAACTGATGTTCTTGCCAACATTCAAATCCTTCCAATGATAAAACTCATTGTCATTTTTCGGGATCTTGGATCTTTTCACCAATTTACCCTGCTTACAACCAGCATTAACAACTACCGGCTCTGTAACTGACATAGTGTCATTTTCCAAAAAGTAATAAATGACCACGTGTCTTAAGCTGGATCTTTGGTTGAGGAAACTGTCGACATTTTGTCGGAAAAAGGCATCGAATTTCAAACACTTCTGAGCAAATATTACATAATTTGGAACAAATCTGGGTTCTTCGAGCTTCTCCTGCCGCAGGTAGTTTATCTTATCTTCGCCGTAAGTCCAAGCAGGATCGTAACTGTTAAATATTTTGAAGTATTGCCATCATCGAAATGTATTTATTTATTTTACGTAACAACAAATCACAAGTTACATAAGCTTACATAATAAAATCTTCTTCCTTTGAATTAGCAGAGCTGAACGTATCCCGCACCACTCGGATGCCATTGATGAGGTCTAAATTGTGCAGCAAACGTAAGTCTCGCGGCTAAAAGTGGACCCCAAATTAAGCAAATAATGCGACATTAACTAGCTGGTTATAAATTAAGGGATGAATTCTCAATTACCAGTGGATTGCAAGAGGCAGAGTTCTGCAGCAAAGGGAAACTTTCCATTTTGATTACACAAACGTGATTGCTCGAAGCGCGAATGCTGAACTTGACATTTATCGATTTCTTCCAAACAAACGAAATTAATAAGCCATGGTTACGTGTATTTTCGATCGAACAGAACTGAAAAAAGTGTATTTTAACAGGAAACGCGTAAAAAGATTGTTTTGAGAAAGAAACAAAAGCTGGGGGAAGGAATAAAATAGAAGACGATCTAGATGTTACATGTCTGCATCATGTTTTATTTCTATAACAACACAGTTGCTACTGTGTATTGATTTTGAATTGTCAACAACAACAACGAAGCGTTGTTATGGTGTTGAATAATGTTTGAATGGCCTATAATCTATTTGAGATAATAGCGTCCGTTGACTGAACATTATTCGAACACCGCACAGAACGAAATACATCGCAGGAATGTTTCATGGTTGATTCTGACTTCCGCGAGCAGAAATTTGATCGGCGCTTTGCTTTTGGTTTCGCATTCCGTTTTATCCCGCTTCGGTTAGTAACTTAATACTTTCTTGCCGTTTGTCTGACGGACATCTATTGGTAACCGTAAACACACAAATTCCAGCCCTACAGTTCACGCACTGAATTTAAACCCCCATACAAAATGTAAGAAAATAAGAAAGTATTTACAATTTATTTCAATTCGCTGTAAATAATCCAAGGAAAGAACAAGTCACTTAAATTAAGACGAATCAACGTAAGACGCTGGAATGAAATGATATCTTAAATTAAGGCACTTGCTTTCTTATAGTTTTTAGTGGGCTTTGGAAGATTGATTGAACGGATTTTGTGAGTCTAAGGTTACAGGCGAGTATTAAAGTGTCGTTGATGATACCCTAGATTGCGATCGCGTGAGCAATTGTTGTGTCAACCGCTACGCGAATTATTGACATAAGAGAGTAGCAAAAGGAACGTTAAGATCCACATTATCATAAGCTGATGATCGAACGGAAAATAGTCATACATCCTGCAGACAAGACTCCGGCTATTGGTACGGTGACGAGCCAAGCAAAAGCTATATTGCGGAAAATATTCCAGGAGACGCCCTCGCCACCGTGTGAAGCCCATCCGACGCAAACCACAGAGCCGACTTTGCAATGAGTCGTCGATACAGGTAAACCAGCCTTGCTCGCTAGTAATACTGTCACGGCTGCTCCCACCTGAAACATCATTTGTCAATTTTAAAAACCTCTCTTTTTTTATACAAATATTATTATCTTATTATTTTTAATAATCATTGTCTCTTCGTATGAAATTATGTATTTTAAATTTGATTACCATATACTCTGTCCTTTTCTGTCTTTTAAATTAAGGAAAGAGATATTATTAGTTATAACTGTTGCTAATTTAATTTCATTTTGCATGTAATATTGTAATACATAGTTGTGTCATGTATACACTTAATATTATATTGTAAACTTTTATATTGTAACGCTTTTGATTTTTATTTTGCATTTTCTACAAGTAAACTAATTCTAAACGATAATAATTCTTATTAAGACTTCTCAAATATCTCATTAAATTATAACATTGGCCTTCGAATATTATATTAATATTATATCTAAAATGGTATATTATCCTGTTTAATTATAAGAGATGAAATATCTCCTATTGCATCTGATCGTTATTTCTAAAGTAGAATTTGTATTAGTTTATTACTTGTTGTATAATTATGTAACACATAAAAAGATATGTGATACAATTATCATTGTATGGACAATTTTACATAATCTTTCGTATTCAAACGAAAAATTTTAGTTTTAAAATTTTTAATTATTATGAAATTAAACCGTTTTTTCACTAGAACATTCAAGTAACGGTATATTTTCTAATTTCAAGAAAAATATTATTTTTCTGAAATATTCATATTTTTATACGTCACGTTATTACATAATTAAAATCGATTTAGTGCGATTAAATTTTAATAAAGTAACGGAAAAAAGCAAAAATGCACCAATAAACGTGATCAACGTTAATTAAATTTCACCGGTTTTCATTATAAAAAACTTCACTTCTGTCTTGTTTAATTTTAACATTGAACATAAAATATTAATATTCAAAATATTTTTTATAGGTATTAAGCACAAAG
Source organism: Psix sp. ZL-2020 (assembly GCA_022817045.1). Classification (NCBI taxonomy): domain Eukaryota; kingdom Metazoa; phylum Arthropoda; class Insecta; order Hymenoptera; family Scelionidae; genus Psix; species Psix sp. ZL-2020. The sequence goes on along the minus strand of JABFQD010003051.1, from coordinate 9,051 downwards.
CTACCCACTTAATATCGGGTTAAAACAATTTAGCTGTTGAAAATTAATTTTTAGTTGCCTACATAAACGTTTTTAATAAGGAATATGAATAAAAAACATGAAGGAAATATAAAAAGAAAATACCAAATGGTGAAAGGGTTTTTAGTTGTTTTAAAATGAAAGAAAATCTTTTGATAATTTTTCATTCATGTTGTTATTATTATTTCATTAATTACGTAACAGAGAAATAATCAAACCGCCGTTTTAGAGTTGTTTTTTTTGTTTCTTAAGGTAAAATATTATAATGCAAATGTCACGGTTCTTTGTCAGTTATTTGTAATTTATTTGAGAATGAAACAATAAATAATCATGGAAGTTTTGTATGTTTTTTATGATATAAAGTAAAAATCAACTTTATAGAAATATTTTATCTGTACACATAATTATGCATAAATGATTATTCTACACTTATTTATTAAAGATATTACAAAATTTGTCAAAGATTTACATGTAATTAAGTATAAAAACCTATTATAATGCATAAATAATGTTTATTTTTATAACGTATACGCTTCGCTAATTTTTTAGAAATGCCAATTCCATGCCTCTGGATGGCAACAAAATTGAGGCATTGATTTCAAAATATTGCACACAAAATTGTCAATAAATCAACTTCAGACAATTTAAGCCAACATCAAAGATACTGGCAAGTTAAATTGTTTATTTATTTAAACATTATTAAATTCGTTGCCAGAAAAATATTGTTCTTATTATTTTAGAGTTGTTAGTTTTTCTACGACAAGTAGCGCTGCTGTCGCCAGTAGCCAAGCGTATATAAAAATTATAAGTTTAGAATATTTAAATATTATTTTTAAAATGTATTAATAATTTCTAATTCTTGAATATGTAATAATAATAATAATAATAATAATAATAATAGCTAAAATGTAATGTATATTTTAATACAGATTCTTTAGTCATATATACAAAAAGACAAAAAAATAATGAATCCGTCATGAGAAATAAAGCAGCTACGTTTAAATTAGTCTTACTTTTTTTAAGTAACAATATTTGTATACATAAAATTGTTTTTTAATATTAAAAAGTTATTATGTATTATTAGGGAAATATAAATAAATATTTTTAGTGAAAAATTATTTTTAGTTATTTGTCCTTATATAAAAACAAGAATTCATAATAAATCTATAATTTAGATTGAACAAAAATGTCATTCATTGAAGATAATAAATGTATTGAAAAGTGAAAAATGATATGTTTTGCAAAACAAAGATGCGATGGACACGTTTTTATTTTTATTTAAGTTAGAAATTTTTTAATGTCAGTAAATACAGCTTCAACATAATGGCCTTAAGAGAATATCAATGTTTTATCAAGGTGAAACAGATTGATAAAATAGTGTTTTCATAAAACGAAAAAATATGAGAATAAGAACATAAACGACTTTAACATCCCTTGAAGAGAATATCGATAAAAACAACTATGACACGATCTTATGACGATTCTTATACTTTATAAAAAAACAGCTACAAGAGAAACTCAAAATATTTACAGAAATTATTACAATAAATACATCAGTAAATTTGTTCTCATTGAAATTTCTCAGTAATGATAAAATTTCTCAATGTAATCTAGTTCACTACAACATTTGACATTGCAAAAATGTGCCTTGTCAGTTGCAAATTTATTTTTGCGCACACTGATTTGCGCGAAAACGAAATATGAATAAGCGTTGATGCGACATTTAAAATGTAATTTTGAATCAAATACATTTGAACCTTGCTTATTTTTTCTTTGATATAAAGTTTTTTATTCATTATTTTTGTTGCGTTTAGAAATTGATTATTTGGATTTTTTTATACACATTTTTAAATTTGATTCTATCTGCATTGGTTTCAAATATGAAAGTGAGAGGGAAGAATTCCTTTAAGTAATCCACAATTCCAATTATATTCGCTAAGTCACGTATCTTTTGACCTTTGGTTTTATTTTAAGACTATCAACACTTCTTTGTTATGCAAATGTCATGAATATATTAGCTCATAATTACAAAACATTATTACAACGTTCTACAACACGCCGTATATATTCTATTTTTCAAATTTAATCAAACCCAAAATGCCATAAATTTATTTCACTTTTTCAGATTATTAATACCCCAGATAAATAAGAATTTCGAAAAAGGTACATACCTCTATTGTAAACCCAGTAGTAGGTGTAATTTTGGCCAAGTCTTGTCCTACAGTCTCAATGACCTTGCGTCCCCAAACCCAAAGCCCCGTGGTGATACCCAGACCGCCATACAGTAGTATGAGCAACGGCGTTTCAGCTTCTTGTCGTGCCGAACCCTCAGCATAGATGGCCCAAAGTGCAATCAGAGGACCAATTGCATTGCTTACATCATTGCCTCCGTGTGCGAAGCTGCCAAACGCTGCGGTCAACACCTGAAGAAATGCAAACAACTTGGACACCTCCACATTCTCCTCCGAGCTGTTCGTCAAAGGATTGTCTGGCTCGTCCTCGTTATCTCCTCCAGCTAGCTGTAGCAAAGGACTGGCACTATTGTTGCCACGCAGTTTGGGTTCTACCGCCCCAATGACTGACGGGGTTCCACGCGAGTTGGGATTTGTAGCGGCATCAGAATTTGATTCCCGCTGCACGATCACAGCCAAAACAGTACTTTCCTTCTGTCCTCCAGAGCTTTCATCTGGATTGAATTTTCGGTTGTCCTTGCCTTGCCTCGTGATATCGTCGTTAGCTTGATTCGAGTGGCTCGCTAGGATCTTCTTACGTTGAGACGGCACCACAATGAACCAGACGTACATAGCGGCGGTGAGACCGAATGTTAGGGCAGCTAACAGACATCCCCACCATGGCAAAGAGTCCAACATGAGTACTGGAAATATTTGTACGGTTATTTGTCACTGCGTTTATATTAAAATGATTTGAGGGAAAAGAGGACTTACGTTTAGGCCCATCCAGAAATACTGACATAACATTAACAGCAACAGTTACACCATAGATCAGTGGTAACACACTCAGACTTCTTTCTAACGGCTCGTTGGAGCGCAGAATAAATCTTCTAATTAACCAAAAAATGACCGCTGACATCGTGCCGCTGAGAATGGGACTCGCGAACCACGATGCTGCGATTTGACCTAAGGCTATCCATTTTACCTGTAAAAAAGGATACTAAATTGAGTCTGCATTTTAAACTAAAATTACCAAGTACAGTCCATAATTAAAAGTGCAATAAATTGCAATGGATAAATAAGGACAGTCATTCAAATCTTTATAGCCAAATGTGTCTCTTAGGTAATTGTTTTTTTATTGTTTATATGGTTTAATTAGCGTAAAATTGATCCGATCAAGTCTGATCATGTTTAAAGTGGTATCACTTTTAGTAATGAAGGACATACACAATCAAGACAGAAAAGGCTTCATTAAACCAATGCGATTCTGTTGCATTCTGTTTTCTCATATCTGAATAAAATTCAGCTCTGATCAGGTTTCATCAGATCTAATCAGCAGCGAATTGTTCTTACACCGGCAGTTCCTCTGCACACGAGGGAAAAGCCAACAGTCGCACCGACAATAGAATGAGTGCCGGAAATAGGAAGCTTCAGGGCAGTTGCAAGTAGGAGCCAAATTCCAGATCCGGTCAAACTAGACAGCGCCCCCAACATTAATTCTCTCTCATGTCCTTCATACAACGAGACATCCAGAATGCCTTTTCGCATGGTATCAGACACCTGTTCAAAATGTAAAAAGAACTTGCTATTAAAAACCTATCGAAACAGCTCGAATTGATTGTCCATGAAAATTGAATTGGTCGCCTTGCCTTGTATCCAATGAGAACCGCTCCAGCGATCTCGAAGACCGTAGCAAGGGCACAGGCCTGAAAAATGGTAAGAACACCTGCTCCGACGCTGGTACCAAAGCTGTTGGCGACGTCATTTGCTCCTATTCCAAATGCAAGTATAAACGCGACCACGAATCCAACGACGATGATCCAAATGAGACTTGGATCATAAGGTTCATTCATGGCTCGGACGGGGTGCGGAAATCGCTATTAAGTAGTCTGTCAATTCTTGAGCTACTTCGTAAAAATGTCTTGACACTCTCTTATCTCCATATAATTGATATAAGAAGTTCATAACAAACCTTAATTTGAAGAATTACCTCCTATTAGTATATTACAGAATCATACATAAATAATTTGCTTTCAGAATAGAATATATCTGTCTCTGTTAATCTCCTCGTTACTTTGATATTATTTATGTTTGTAAGCTCCACTCTTATCTTCTATCAACTTTTCTTTTTTGCTTAATTTGTTCCTAAGGTATCTGCACCTGCAATTCTTTTGTACAAGTTACGGAGGTAGAATTTTGTCATAGCACCTTGATTCTCAACACGCATCATCGTTTCACTCTCAGTACTGGCTTGCTTGAGTCATACTAGTCAGTCGTCTGGACAATCGAATCCAGACAGAACTGTCCGCCGATGTCCGTCGACTCTTCAACTTGATTCCACTCTAACATCTTGCCGACTGCGTGCGAAGAACACACAGCTGATGAATACTCACACATCTGCAAACAAAAAAGCCTGTTTTATTATCCGCTGCGAAATTTCGCAAACTCGATTTGTTCAATTACAATCAAACGTGTCGAGGAGAACCAACTTCTACATAAGTAACGAAGAGTTTCGCTTACGCGGGCTGAGGGAATATTTAAGTTAAGCCACTTTTCATGAAAGGGTCTGATCCCTTTTATTCGATTTTTTTATTGTTACAATAACGGCTTGAAGAAAGAAGAAATGGGGGAACCGTAATCTAAAGTAGAATCTGTAATTAAAACTTTGAGGCCGTTAACTTTCCCAGAAATATTATATGTACGCAAATGAAGTTGATGCAATTTTTTCCCTCAATTTGAGATTTTAATTAAACCTAATTTTATATCCCGAGGCATCCATGACCCATATTCATTTCAAAGGGGTTCGATTGAGAAAACTTGCAGTGACAGTTCGAATTTTCCAGAAGGACAATATTCGTTCATTTCACTCATTAATTTCTTTGCATTTCTCATTTGTGTATTTCCCACGATTTTACCAACCAAATCCTTTTTTACGTGCAAACAAATAACAATCAAGTTACATTGTTAGATTGAATTATATCACACTATAGGTAGTCTGCAGATTTACTTGATTGTCTAATTAGCTGATTGATTAAAAAGGAGGTGACAGAAGAAGTGATTTCTGATCATTATTTTTGCTCTTTTAATTAAAAGCATTCCGTCATTTATAAGGTGGTATAACGGACAACTAATTAATAATAATAGACTTAATATCAAGTTGTATATATCAAATAAATTGAATGAAGTATTATGTTATATTTTAACTTAGTATTCAATTAATCAAAAAATCAAATATATACTGCAAAAAATTATTTTTATACTCCAATTAAATATAATATGATACGAGAAAGTAATTTTGGAGGGTATCGAAAGACTTTAATGAGGTATACAAAGTGAATACAAATATTCAGTAATTGGGAACTTGGAAACAACTACTCTAAAAGGTTGCATAACATCGATCAACTTATTGCAATTAGTTGACAAATTATAACATTCGTAACGAAAACAATTAACATCTTGCATTCTTGATTAGAATAGCAGAACATTAACTCTCATTATTTTGTAGATCATTTCATGCCAACTTTTACTCCAATTTGATTACAGTTATATTTTGAATATCCTCTCTCAATGTTGAGCAAAATAACCCATCAAGACGAGAGCGTCTTTCAAATTGCATCGCATCTCAAAATCTTGTTCCTTCCAAAACAAAATTACGCCTTGGTAATTTGTCAACTTCCTACAGCATCGCCTTGAAGAATCATCATTTTTATTAGAAGTAATAGTAGTAATTTTTTATACTTCAATTTTGAATTTGATTTGTAATCTCAAGTAACAGATGAGCCACGTCTGCGAAAATCCCTTTATCTCATTTCAAAAAGCCCGAATAAATGATCAAAACTGACGTTTCGATTTTGCATATCAAATTTCGTTCATTGTCCAAATGAAACAATCAAATTGATGTCAGAGTAACGTGACTCAATAAAGCTCAAATTAAAATCATATTCTGAACGCACTTGAATCGCAAGGTTACTGAGAACATATTTATTTTAAACCATTTGAAAAACCGCTTTTAAGGAAATCAACGTGAATAAACCATAAATTAACCATCAAAGTCTGTCACGAAAATTTTGTTCTTCTCGGTCGACAGTCATTAGTCGCGCGTATTAAGTAACGGCGGTACCAAATCTCCAGTAGATATACAAATATACATATATATATATATATATATATATATACATATTAGGTATACATATATATATTCATTGAGCATGCATCGATTGCAATAAGAATTGCAACACAAACAAGTGACCCCGAACGTTCGTCGATAATGCACAACGACCGAATTTCCAGAGGAAATCCGAAACTGACGGCAATTTAACCCTCATTTCTGCAGACTGTCTTTGGGACAACTTTGCGAGCGGTCAATTGATCGGTCCGGGCAACGTGTCTCCAGCTTAGTTATATAGATCTTCCCTGGTTTCACTATTTTTTCGACAATTCATTATTCATTCAAATCATATCAATGTTTATTCGCGCCGAAAATGTAGTTCCAGGTTTCACGACTGAAACCAACTTTTAAGTTTTTAACCCAGTTTTAGAATAATTACCAGTTTTAGCAAATGAAATTGGCATTTATCAGTAAAATTTGAATAATCAAATCTGAATGGTTTAATATTGAATTTGATTACAATCTCAAATTGTGATTATTTATAAAACTTGACATTCACGTGCAGTTTGGTTGCACTTACCGTGAAATCGGGCTGGCTTTTGTGCCCTAATTAAGGTTCTGCACAGCGCTTATTACGGCTGGTTTGAGACCGTGACACTGAGCATTCAATCGTATACGACCTGAATCGCACGTTTTCTCTTTGGTGCGCGAGGCTCCGTGGCGTATCCGATCCGTCTGTCTCGGGCTCACGACGTCGAATGCGGCTCACCGGCAGGTAGGGGTGAGATATATTGATCGGTCCATCGTCGGCGTCAGACGCGCACTGTGCTTAATGACGAGTGCGTTCATACGACGTTTTCATGTTCGATGTTGTACAAAAACAACCACAACCTAGGCAAATGGTCCCAAAAATGTTGCTCAATTTTGCTACTGATAAAATGATCAGCTAACGTTTCCCCTTTTCAGCGCTTTGCGAATACTTCAATAACTTCGGTACTCGTTGAGCTTGAAAAATACCTCGATAAAATGATTAATTTTTTTATTTCTCATTTTTACGTTTGAGTGCACTTAATCGACAAAGTTTAACGATAAAACCAAAATGCAAACTTGTGGGAAGTTATTTCTATAAGTTGAAATTATTCTCACGGATTATTTGAACTTTGACATTCAGCATATTTGAAAAGATATCGTGCAATATTTAGGACCATATAGACATGTTAATCTACAGCGTCGAGTTCAACTTTCGTTTGAATGAAAAGAATTCAGCGAAAACGATTTTTACTTTGATTTCCATTGCAATCAACTTTGCTTGAGTGTCAATTGTACGAATCAACGTCGAATGAAATTTCTGTATCGGATAAATTCGGTCTCGATATTTTCAGCTGTAATATGTCATATATTTTGAACGTTGGATGTCATTCTTAAATTACGTTTCTTATTCTTAACGACAAAAATGTTCGACAATTGAGAGAGTGATTGAAATTCAAAAGTGAACGTTATAAAAGTATTAATGAGCACCATTAGACATTGTTGTTTATGTGCAAAACAAGGTCATGGTTGATCTTAACTAAGGCTCAATGATGCAAAAAATAAAGAGCTGCTTGGCTACGGTTTCATTAATAAAGCTTCGCATAAAGAACAGTAATCTCTTAATTCACAAATTATCAAAAGCACTTCTCCTAATTGACTAACTTGATATTGTACGTATAATTATGTCAATTAATATAATTTGTTGATACGCTTGAGTTTTATTGCACAATGAATTTTGTGATAATTTTTGTTGCGAAAAAATCCAGGTATAGTTAACAACGAAATCCACACAAACTGGATATCAACTACTAGTGTATTTTAAATTCTTTTAATTTACAGATATTTCATTGCATATTCAACATGGATATTCAATTTTACTTCACATTTTCAATTTCACTAATAAGCTACAGAAATTATTCCTTCTCCCACTCTTCTTTCTCCCGGATTTCTCTTTCGACTTCTTCTACGAAAGGTGTGAGATAGAGAACATCCTGTAAAATATTCATTGATCTTAGTAATGATTGATTAATTTTGTATTACGTTCAAAATAGCATGAATAAATCAATAAATTGAAAATGTTTGTATGTTTTATTACTTTATCCAATGACATCCACTGTTCCTTAGGTAATATGGAGTGGCTGGCGTTAGCAATTAAAGCACGTTGAATTCGGAAATTTCGCTCGTCTCGAACACTTTCAGGTATACGACGAAGAGCCTCTGTGACTATTGGGCATTCACGTCTCATGTCGTCACGCATCAATCCTGAAATTAAATTTTTTACAATATTTTATCTAAAACAGGTTATTTTACTTTTTAACCCATCCACTGACTCATTTTCATTTTAATGTATTGGTTTTGTGTATTTCTTTTCTGAAAAGGAAGAAAAGGCTTTTCAAAAGACTTTGGTCCTTTAAAGTTTGAGTTAAATATGATTGAATAAATATAATATTTACTTTAGAAAATATTAAAAAAATTATTACAATTTACTTATAGCATAATAATATCTTATCAGATAAAAACATATTGAAATAACATGGAAAATAATCATTTAAGAATAATAAATTGTAAAAATGCAAGAGAAAAAGAATTTGTCTTTATAAAAATCTTTTTTCTATACAGTTTTTATCCACAGATTACTATCTATGGGTAAATTTTATGACTTCTATTATTTTGATCTATAAATTGTCAATATTTCAGAAAATCCAAATTTACAGCTTTATTCCT
>JABFQD010003050.1:0-13950 GCA_022817045.1 Psix sp. ZL-2020 | reverse complement strand
ATAATCTTTCTAAAAAATAAAAGAGAATATTTTCTAATATTTTATGAATATTTTTATAATATTTCATTGTTTATAAATAGAAAGAATAAAAGTTTATGATTTTTTTAATTTGTTTTATTCAATAAAGTAAATTAATAAAAAAAAATAAAAAGAAAAAAAAGAAACAACAGAGGTATCGAACTCCCAATCAAAAAGAATATCTGACACGCTATCCGCGGAGCTACCGCGGTTCCGACTATAGAAAAGGTTGGAAGTAATATATAAATTATTTTCTTTTGTTTGTCGGTTTAACATTCAAGTTTTTCCTTATTTACATATTAATTAGCTCCAGTTATGCATTCCAACATTTATTCTAATGCTTCGTCAGCGATCCATGTCATTTTTCTTAAAAAAAGTGACAACAAATTTCCTGCAAACATAAAACATAAAATTCTTCTCGATCGTCATGTGGCAAGAGCAAAGTGCGACGGATAGAGTGAGGGACAAGGAGAGCGCAACGTGGTCAACTTCAAGTGCGCGCCCCAGGCTTGTTTCTGGCTACACTGCACCCGACGTCGGCAGCCGACGTTGATCAGACATACGACCAACAAACCCACCGCTATAGCGCTATAGCTGCAGTAATAAAACAATAAAAACCTATATATCCTTGTGTGGGAGCCTTTTTTATCATTATATGAATCCAAATTTTGTTGTCTCTCTTTATGCTGCCGTTGAAAATGTCAGACTTTCTGGTATATATTATATAAGTAATAACACTTTTTATATTTAATAACACCATTATATCTTTGCAAATATTTGATTTATTCTAATTTGTAATATAACAATATTGATAATGAATCAATGAGTATTATTAACTCTAATCAATTTTAACATACAATGTAGTATGTATATTGTCACGGCTGAAAGATTTAAATAAGAAAAGGCGGACAAAAAAACGTAAACAATTCTAATAAATAATAATATAAAAGGATAGTAAGGAATATACTGCATTGACTATTCCCAGCCAAGGATTATTTGAATTTATTAGAATGCCTTTTGGGCTAACTAATGCACCTGTAACCTTTCAACGCCTTCTAGATAGGTTAATATCTCATGATATGGAATCTCATGTCTTTGCTTATTTGGATGATGTTATTATTGTAAGTTCAACATTTGAGGAACATTTGATGTGGTTAGAGAAAGTTCTCAGGCGTATTAGATCAGCAGGTTTGACTTTAAATTTGGAAAAATGTGAATTTTGCTGTTCTAATGTAGAATATCTTAGATTTATTGTAGATAGGCGAGGCCTTCATCTCGATTCTGAGAAAACTAAAGCTATTATTGAATATCCCGCTCCAACTAACTTAAAACAGCTTAGACGATATTTAGGTATGATATCTTGGTATCGTCGGTTCATCGAAAACTTTTCTGTATTAGCAGAACCTTTTATAGAACTCACTCGTTCGAAGAGAAATTGACATTGGAGTCTTAAGCAACAACAGGCATTCGACTCACTGAAAAATAATTTGATTTCTGCTCCTATTCTATCATATCCAAATTTCAATGAAACTTACATTGTACAGACGGATGCAAGTGATTATGGCATAGGTGCTGTATTGACCCAAGGAATTAATCACTCCGATAAAGTCATTGCATACGCCAGCCTAATACTATCTGAAGCAGAAAGAAAATATTCAGTTACCGAGAAAGAATGTTGGTAGTGAAATGGGCCATTCAGAAGGTCAGGCCACACCTGCAAGGATACCATTTTATAGTCATAACAAACCATGGTAGTCTGAGATAGCTTCATAACTTGAAAAATCCGACAGGTAGATTAGCTCGTTGGGCTTTAGATCTAATGGAGTACGATTTTGAAATCATACATCGTAAACGTACGATGCATCAGGTACCAGATGCATTGTCTCGTATGTTTGAAAGGGAAAAGCAAGAACAACTCGCTTCATTAGATGAGATTCAGGACAAATAGTATGTTAAACGATATCAGAATATTCAGAAACATCCTCATAAATTCCACGGATGGAAGATTGTGGATTATGAGATGTATCATTTAGACCAAATAAAATGATAAATTCAGTAATAGAAGATCTAGATGCGTGAAAACTAGTTATACAAAGAGAAAAACAAAGGCAAATATTTCAGGAAGTTCACGAAGTACCGCAGTCAGGACATTTGGGGGTCGCAAAGACTTACTAGCATGCAGCCTTATATTATTATTGGCCAGGTATGTATGTAGATTTAGCCTCAATCATAAAAACTTGTGAAATTTGTCAAACAAGTAAAATAGAACAATTATTATCAGCTGGACTGATGGGAAGGAGAATGGTAGATGAACCATGGTGTATGGTGGCAGCAGATATCATGGGGCCTTTGCCTAAATCTTATTCAGGTATGGAGTATATTTTGGTAATGGAAGACTCACTTACCCGATGGAGTGAAGTTGTAAGTCTGAGAAGAGCAACAGCAGAAAACATTATTGCCACATTTGAAGAAAACATCCTGAAGAGATGGAGAAGACCTCATACACTTCGTAGAGATAATGGGACAGAGTTCGCCAATAAGGCTATAGAAGCCATGGCAGAAGAATATGATATAGTTTCGTCAAGAGTACCGCCTTATCATCCTCAAGCTAACTCTGTGGAAAGGGTCAATCAAGTCTTAAAGACGATGATTATGGCTTATATAGATAAAGACCAGAGACATTGGGATGTGCACTTACACGATTTCCAATTTGCTCATAATAGTGCTACACATTCTACTCTCAAAGTAAGTCCTGCCTTCCTTAACTTGGGTCGTGAGTTGAGACCTAAGCACAATATACGTTGTCGTAAGGAGAGGGAAGTGGAGATTGCATCTCCAAATAGAAGTAAATGGTTCGAGAAAATAAAATTACTTAAAGAAATTCAGGATTTAGTTACTAGACATTTAGACGATGTATTTAAAAAGCAAGGAAATTATTATAATAAAAAGCATCGTAATATTGTATATAAAGTAGGTGATAAAGTTTTTAAACGTAATCGAGTTCTATCCTCAGCTATGAATTATATTTCAGATAAATTGAGTAGAAAATTTGATGGTCCATATAGAATCAGTCGAGTTAACTCACCAGTAGTATACGAATTAGAGATTAAAGATGGCAATTATGTGGGGAAATATAGTATTCAGGATCTAAAACCTGCATATCAGACTGAATTACGTTCGCAAAACGAAACTAGATGAATAATTATTTCATATATGAATGTGTTTCGTTCGTTGAAATTGAGCATGAACTTTATTCTGTTTTTGTATGCATGTTGGAAATAGAGAACCTAAAATTGCAGCAACAACTGGAAAAGCTGCGAAGGAAAATACGCGAAGGTCAACAATCAGGAGTTAAGAGGCACGACCAGTACACCCAGAGATCCACTAAAGCGGAGGGAAAGATTCAACTGGGTTTCCAAACAGAACGAGGTGGATTAGTTAAGTTGGAGACGCAAGGTTGGGGTGGCTGGAGTGATGGCTGTCACCGTTGTAACCGAAGAGGACACCATGAGTCGGAATGCGCAGCTCCAATACCTAGCTGCAGCCTGTGTGGAAAACCGGGTTATAACTCTTTCTCATGTCCTGATAAGTATGAAGCTAGACTCGCCGAATACAGAAGAAAGGAGGGCATTAAACCCCTGAAGAATCGCCCGAAGAAAATCTAGACATGCTCTGTTATTTTTTTTGTTACTTTAGCTTGAATGAGGCAAATTATGTTTCTTTGTTTTTTTTATATCCTGAATGGGGCAAATTCTGTTATGTATTAGAGAAAACGTGGAACAATTTTTATTTTTTTTAACTGTTGAATGATGTTTGATAAGCATGTGCATGGTATAATTTTGTCTGACACCTGGGAACTATACAGACTTTTCTCTTTTCTAGCCTCAGTGATCTAGTTCCAAGTTAGATAGAAAATCAAAATAGCCAAAACCGATTACGAGATGTTTAGAAAGGGAGAAGTTGTGACGTTGTAAATTGAGTACGTCACAAATAAAAGTGATATTCAGCTTCCTGATCAGTGAATTTTGAGAGAGAGTCGCTGAGTGAGTCGGCTCAGTAATAATCTATTTGCGAATGATTTCTGTAAGTAATCTGCTCGGGAGCTCGTCGCTGAGACAAAATTTTAGCCACATAAAAGAAACTATATCATTATAGTACTCTCCTCTTAACTCGTGCTAAGCATTTAGGCCTTTCTTTAAATTAATTTTGTGTTCCTCACAAGGGATGCCATTATTTGTTATGCCTGTAAGATTTCAATAAGAAAAGGCGGACAAAAGAAACGTAAACAATTCTAATAAATATTAATACTCAGACGGGAACAAAAAAGAAAAATAAATAAAAACAACCAAATGTAAATAAATATGAGAAATTTATTAAAGTGGTTTGATTAATTCGAATTTCAATTTAAATCTAAAGAATGACTCTAAATTTAAATCATGAGATCATTAACTGACTCGAATTTCACTGAATTAAAATGTAGAATTTCATTCAAAATAAAATCAGGCTAAATTTTGGCCTCAGCGACGAGCTCCTGAGCAGATTACAGAGATCATTCGCAATTCAAGAGCCATACTATTAAATTATAACATTAATGTCAAAACAAAAATGTGGATAAGTGAGTTTTCAATTTCGGTATTTTACTTCAATATGTTCAATAAGCTAATGGACAGAGACGCGAACAGTCCGGCTCGGACAGCGATACAGACCAGACGTGCCAAAAATTAGCTCCGACCGATACTTGTCAACCCAACAGGGTCCTAAGCATACCAGAGGCTTCCGTCAAGGAAGCCTCTAAATATGCTAACCGATCACCAAAAAGATTGGCTATCTCACAGCACTTGAACAAGTGCACTCTAGCGAACGAGAAAGCTTTAGTTAAAAAAGCTCTAGGACACAAATCCTGCACTATATCACGAAATATGGTGCCAAGAGAAAGTGAAAAACTAAGTAAAAGCATCACCGGGCCGCCGCAAACAAAGCAAGAAGAGGCATGGTACCTCCCTTCAATCCCCGACAATACTTCATCAACGCAAAGGCAAGCGACAAGTATAGCAATAGTCATTGATCATGTCTACAGTCTGAAAACTGAAATAGCAAATCTGTAGAAACTTATCTCCAATCTTACGAATAACGACGGTGAATGGACGGAAGCACGCATCAAACGATAAAGAAGTATCCATAACGAGGGCATCAACACGGTATCTAAACACAGGTCCTTCGAGCGACTTCATGTAGAACAACCTGTCATCACAGACCAGAACGAGCAAATCGAGGAAGATATGGAAATGGAAGACGCCCGGATATCAACGCTAAAACAACACCAGGCTCACATGTGATGGAGTAGTCAATCAAACGGAAAGTCAAGAAGAAATCACCAGGCCGTGGACCTCACGAGAAACTCACCACTGAGCTCGGACACAATGAGTAAAGCTAAGTTCCCTCCATTTTGTATCTACGAGACGAATATTAAAAAAGTCTCAAATCTCCTAACAAACAAGTTACAGGCAGAGAACTACATCTTCCGTAAAGCCAATTATGATAAATTTATATTGTATGTCAACAATTTAGAAAAATTTCATTCTGCTGAAAAACGTTTGAAAGAAAATAACATAGACTTTTTTACGCACATCCCTGAAATTGAAAAGATTAACTCACTCGTAATGAAAGGTCTACATAACGACTATTTCGAAGAGGAAGTAACCACCGCCCTAAAACAAATTGCACTGAAAAACGTTAAAGTCTCAAAAATAAAAAAGATAAATACCAAAGAATTTTTCAAATCAAAAAAAGGCGCCCATTGCTTCCTCATCTAAATATCTGGCGACAGCAAATTATAGGAAATCATAAATATAGCCAGACTCTTTAACCAAACAATTAGATTGAAAAAGATCAGGCGCAAAGACAGTATTCAATGTATGAAATGTCAACGTATAGGCCATATAGCGCTTCACTGCAATAGACCTTATGGATGCGTGAAATGTCCTAATCAGCACCTACCAGGTAATTGCATAGCAGCAAATAACTCAAACACAGTCACAAAATCCGTTGTATTCTATGTCAATGGTAAAGAAATCGAACACCCAGCCTCCTACGGAGACTGCCCGGCTCTAAAAAATATTAAACAAAATATTCAAAAATACCTAACGAGAGATAACAACATTCGAACATCCAAGTCATAATACCGCAGGTAAGCCACTCAACTCCAAAGAGAAAGTACGCTCAAGTTCTAAAATCCCCTACCGCATCTCCTGTAACCACACCAATCGAGGACAACAGCATCCAGATGCTGCTAAGCATCTTAAAAAATGAAATGTTTATTCTGTTTAATGATACAATAAAACAAATAAAAACAAATCTGCATGCAAACACGGGAGCAATCAATAGAATACACAGCCACTTTAAAATAACCGATAATGAATAACATCACTACACTCAATAAAACAATATCACTACACAATCTCAAACTTATTTCAATAAATGCAAATTCCATAAGACTCAACTATAGAAGATATAATCTTATTAAATTCGTAAACAAACATAATCCAGACGTACTCTTACTAAATGAAACGAAACTAAATCATAAGCACTATCTGACGTGCAAAAACTGTAACTTAATATACAATGATCGACCAAACTCAACCCAGGGGGGGAAGGACTGGCATTCTAATAAAAAAAAACATATCCGTCAATAAAATTTAGTTTAAAAATCAAAATAATATTAAAATGATCGAAACAACAGTCATTAAAATCAAAATTCAAAATAACAATAACTTATACATAATATGCACATACGCAGTGAGCAACTCGCGCTCAAGCTTTACTAATGACTTAGACATCATTTTCGCTGACTTAAACCTACACTTAGACAAAACTACTACATTTTAGCCGGAGACCTAAATGCCAACCATACATCCTGGGCAAACAGTGACTCAACTAACATCCCGAGAGGAATATACCTATACAACTGGATATCACATAATGATCTAAAATACAAAATTAACCTGATCGGACCGAGCAGCCCTATATACCCACTTGTCCGAACATACATCGACATCGTTCTAATAGACAACAGAATAACAATAAAAAATCTGACAGATAGCAAATTGACGACTATACTCTATGATAGCGACCACAACAGCATATTTCTACAATTTAACTCACTACAAAATGAACGAATCCTCCTTCAAGAAACCAAATATAACAACAAAATATAAATACATTTTTAACAAAACAAACTCATACAATTGCCACGAACATCTAGAAAATAAAGTGATCTGAATCCCCAATAATAGGAACATAACAAACAATGAAATCGATACATACCTAAACCAACTGGACTCAGTAATAACGGATAAAATAAAGCAAATAGTACCAAAATAGAAAGACTGAAACTCAATAGAAAAATACTTATACGACATAATAAGACGATTACAGAAACTCATAAGCAGAGTGTTAACCAAACTGAACCGGGCTAGAAGAATCAATACAGATGTAAACCTGATAGGATGGTTCCAAATACTTATTACCGAAACCTGCGATAAAATAAAACAAGAACTCAAGGCCCAAACAAATAAATTCTGGGAAACTGAAATAAAAAAAATAAATACAAAAGAACATATAAATCTGCTTCCAAAAATAAACAGAATTTTCACAAACAAAAAAGTAGATAACCTAGATACACTAATTATTCCTGCAAGCAATACTGAAACTCTTCTTGATTCCGGACTAAGCCCAAACAGGCTAACGAAAAACGACGAAAACAAATACATAATTACCGATCCGATAGATAAAGCAAACCTGTTAGGAGCCAGCCTTACTAAAATTTATCGAAAACCGACCACAACCGACGCAGAAAACGACAGCCTACATAAAATTGTAGAAAACAAAATAAACAGCTTTAAAAACCACATAGAACAAGATAAAAGAAACAATATATCAATAACAACCTTTAATGAAAACAATACGGCAACTGAACCCGTGATATTTTTCATGAAATTAACTTACCTGCATTGGTTATAAATGTAGAAACAAAGGAGAGATCGATGCGGATGCCTTTGTCAGCTCACATGTCGTCAACTCTTAGATACTTTCACAAAGCCATTGAAAAAGTGGTCCTCATTGCTCCACATGTGGCCATCAGAACCATCCCTCTCATTGCTTCCAGTTCAATAGCAATGATCTTTTTTTCTACCGCTTTCTACCTGATGACAACTACGTAGATCAATCTTGAAAACAGTATTCATTCAACACAACATAGATTCACCTTATTGTTGCAGATTTGAGTCTGCTGTTAGGAAAAAGCCAATAGCTTTTTCAGAAAACCAAGACGTGTTTTGAAAATTTCAATTTTGTTAATGTGATGGTTCCATATAATTTTCTAACTAATAAATGCAGAAATTTAACATAGTTTCGCTGTCTCAGAACCGTGCCAAAGAACAAAAATAGTATAATTTCCGGAGACTTAAATTTCTAATTAAAATGTGAAAACTTCCTTTTTTTCCTGTTCGGACCCTTTTGATTCAACCTTAATCAGCGGAGTTCGCATGAACTTGTCAGACTCACTAACGCATTTACCTGAGTTCACCACTCAAGTGTCAGTCACGAACCCTTTCGGCCACGCAATCTAGCTTGGTGATGTCTCGAGACTCCTGGGTTTAGAGTTTAGAGTCTCGGTTTTCCGGATCCTTTCAGTCACGGAATAAACCCTTGGGTGCTTTTCATAGATCTCTTTGGCCACACTACTCGTCACCACTGACTTCAGAATTCTCAGCCACGAAATCAGCATGTAAATAGTACCTTTCAGTCATAACTTGCGAGACTCTGCAAAGTATTTTAAAAGGATTCCTTGAGGTATCTATTACTTTGGAACCTTTCGGCCACGGCTGAAATCCCGCCGACTTGCGGCCGCGGGCCCTTTCGGCTACGCAATTTCTTTATATTCGAGGACTCTCGGCCACTCGAATTCGGAGAGTTAGACCTTTCGATGCTGACTTCAGGGACCTTGTGAGGAAAGGAACGAGTAGACGGGTTACTTACCGACAGCTTTGCTGGCTCTGGAACTACTGATCGTCGATATGGTGTTTCTACTTTCATATTTTCCGCCGCTCCTAACGCCGCAAAATAGAACTCACCCGATCTTTGGAGCCGATTGAATGAATTGATTTTTGGTAACTAATTGTTGCTTTATTATGCTATTGTTTATGCACTGACGCTCACCCATCAATTCCTGGAGTAACCCCCTTCAATTTAATATACTTGTTGCTATGTTTCTAGCTGTCATTTGATTGTTATTTCAAATTATTTATTAAAACTTGTATTATTCATATTTCTGTTTTTCGTTATGATTAGCGTATTTTTTGCACCTTATATAATTGTTTTTAAATGAAAAACGTACACTTGTTTATAGTAATAAAGTTGGTACAATCGTTATATTTGATGCAACTTTTATTTTGCACGTATTTTTACAGAATGTCATACAAAGTTATTTTTAGAATCAAATGTTTAATCTGAATATAGTTTGTTTCATTATTGTGATATCAAGCCTAAATTATAATGCAGACTAGGTATTTTGATCACAATACCGACTATACTTAATATTTACATTTAATAAACAATTGTTTAACTTCACATTCTCATTAAAAATATTTCAAATCACATTTTGAGAATAACTATTAATATCACAATCGAATAATGATCTAAAGTTATAGTAGTGACTGTTTTTAATCGAGTAACTTATTTGTTGGCAGGTAACTATCTATTTTTGGTCTTCCACGAGATTTTTTCGGTTGATTCAATTTGTCTTGTTTCTTCCTTTCCTTTTCCTGTAAACTCTTTTGTCTCGTTTCTTCTTTTTCTGATTTCTTTTTTTCAAACCTTTCTATTTGATCTGTTTTTCCACAAGCCTCTGTTCTTTCTCCTTTTCTTTTTTTTCGTGCAATAGTTGCTGTTCTTTTTTTCGTTTTTGTTGATCTCTTTTTTGCTTAACTTCCAACTCCAGTTTTTCCAATTGTAGCTGTTTATATCTTTCAGATGTTATCGCGTAGATCTTGTCATCTTTCTTTTTTGATTTTCTACTTGATTCAATATGAGGGAAATGTAAATGACTGTCTCAAATATCATTCTTCTCTGTTGATGACAAAATGCCAACAGTTGTCCCTTGTTGTGAGGTTTACAAATCACTTTTATCTAAAAAACATAAAACAATAAAATGATGATCATTCATTTGAAAAGAAAATCATAGTAAATAATAATTCCTTGCATACTTGAATTCTGTCAAATGACTCTCAGCGTCATATGAATTTTCTTTTGCCTTCAATGCTTCTGCTTTGACTTCTACAGTAGGAAAATGTTGGCCTGCAATATATTTGATTCTAAATCATGGAATTCAATTACAAATCAAAAATAAAATCAGGTATTCTTACCAGACAAAATATTGCCATTCAAGTTATGAGGAACAGAGCTTTCAGGGAGTGAAGCATTCATAGAGTCGGATGCACTCAGGTCGTGGTCAGACTGAGCTAATCATTCCGGGGATTTATTGACCATCGTACCAACAATTTTGAAAAGAAATTTTTGCTCTACCAAAGCTGGAAAAAAATGAAAGTAACTTTGTAAAGAGAGCATAACAGCAATAAAGTTCAAAAGAAAATGCAGCAATAATAGAAATAAAATTGATAATTTAATTTAATACCGTCAACTATTCCGCTAGATTTTGTTGTTATTAGAGGAAGGGTATCCTCAAGTTCAATATCCTGCGATTGAGATAGATCTTTGCGTTCAATAGAAGATTCGCCATTTAGATTTTCGGACCTTTCCTCAGCTTCCGTAAGAAGAGTATCTTCGAGTTCCATGTTTTCAGATTGACTGAACTCTTTAACCACCACAACAAAGGTCCCATCAAGTGCGTCTTTCAGACTTTTCCAAATTTGAAACAACAACGCTTTCTCGTTTAGAGTTTGGCTGGAAACATAGAACTGTTGAAAGTCTTGTACGAGTTTCGCTGGCATGTGGAACTCGATAGTATTTAAAACAAGCTGATTAATATGAAGGATTGGAGAATTTTCGGAACCTTCACGATTTGATGTCGAGTCAAAAGTACTTGGTGTAATCGACTTTGTCAGGATTTAGCGGGTAAATTCCCCGTGTTGCAAACGATTTGCAAATCGTCTCTGGCTTTGTGGCTTTATCAAAACCTTTTTTAAATAACAGAGCAAACTGCACTTTTGACAGAGATTTTGATATCTCTTGAGCATAGGAACTGACGACTTTCTTCCATTCGATTTTGAGGGGGCGAAAAATTCCAACATCACAAGGCTGTAGAATGTGTAAATCTGTGAATCTGTAAAATACAAAAATCGTGTAATTCTATGTTAATATGTAACGTGTGTCTATCCAAGAGTATGAGCATCAGGAATTTTACCTTGTTTTCAACAAGTCTTTTGTACAAGACGTTCGCCAAAAACTCATAAAAAGTTGGGCTTGTCATCCAACCAGTATCGCTGCGACCGATTGAGAAACCATAAAAAATTGATGTCCCAATGTCTCGTGGAATTCTTTTAAACGGGTATACAATGAACGGATCATAAAATGAGCCGTCTGCGGAGTAGGTGCAAAGCACTGCGATTGATTCTTTCTCCACTCCGTGTGTAACTTGGTACAAGTTCTTTTGTCCTTTTTCTCCTAAAACTGTACCAGATTTTTGACAAATTAGAAAGCTGATTTCATCCAAATTAAGAATGCGGATAGGATTCTCCAAGATATCAAACGCGTCTTCTTCTAAATGATTCACTAACATTTCCCTATAGACTCTTCGGTTACTGATGCTTGTGCTTTTGATACCACCTCGGCGTGCTTCTCTGTAATTTGAGGATGGTGCTATAAAAATAAATCAACCCATTTGCGTTCTGGGCGATCGTTCGTAAGAGGAGTTTTTCTCTCCTCGGCTTTCAAAATTTTCTGGACAGCATCTTTGTCGTCGTTCGGGTGCATGGGAAAACCAAGAAAAGTTTTGTGGAGTATCTATTTTTTGATTTTGAGTTCCTCTTCGTTGGATTCAAAAGTTGAAGGTCCCGTTTCACATATAACGCCCAGAGATTTTTCATGGAGTTTATTTATTAGGGTTCCTTTTGGTATTCTGAAAGATTGCGGAGCCTTATTCGCAGACAAATTATTGTTCTTGACACTTTCCAAAGCATCATTGAGCGGCTCTTCAGTGTATTTGCGCCTCTCATACTTTTTTTTGGATGCCCCGGTTTTCTTGCTGGTATCCTGATCCACAGGTTCTTTTCCGACGTTTTTTTCTTGGACATCAATTTCGTAATATTTAAATGAAAAAAGTCTTTGGAAAACGAAATTTAAAAAACAAAATTTATATTTTAAATGTCACAGTTTGAAAGAGTTAATTTGTCCAGTTAAAATCAGTATCAACAAAAGTCACTATTGAATCATTATTTGAGGTTAGATTTGATACTTTTTTAAATTATTCATTTCAACTTACCTTTTCCATTGATAGCACTTACTTCTTTGATAAAATCTCCAATGATATATTGATCACGCTAGGACGCTGTTTGAATGGTCATCCAATGGAGCAATGTGGTTATTTTCGAACCAATTTATAACCGGTCTAAAATTAACAATAAACATTAAAAATAAATAAAAACGTTTAATTGCACACTCGCGACATTTATAATTGAATCAAATTGACAAAAAACCGCACTGCTAAATGTCAAAAACAACCTAGGGTTTTTATAAATTTATATACCAGTGTTGTAACAATGCCATTATTGTGTGAGCCATTTTCATCGAACTTTGAGACACTTGTTTACATTTTTTTATTTTAAGGTTTCATAATAGAATCAAATACGCGCGCATTTTTGAAGTACCAACCGTAAGTAATTGATCTAATTTATGATCATTTTTGTACTAATTTATATAATATACAGTTTTTATTAATCTATTTTTATCAAAAAACGGTCATCAACTGGTGCCCGGTCAACAACTGGTACACTGACCCTAGATATTGCAAAAGCAATAGCAAAAATTCCACAATTTATTGAATTTGTTTGATATTGAACTTTGAGAAATTTAACATTTTTTAAATCAAAAAACGGAAATAAATGTTTTAGATAAATTTCATGAAACTCATTTAAATATCCTCGATTCGAAGAATCGTATATATATACACTCCATTCATGTTATAATGACCGTAAACGAAATGTCTATCACCCTATAATATTTGGATACAATCCTTATTTTGTGAGGCCGGCACTATGCATTTTGGTTCTTCCCAATATGACACTGCTTGAGGTGTGTATCCAGTCTTTTGCTGTAAAATATTCTTAAACAGAAGAATATGTGTTTTTTCCAATTCTTTGTTATCACTTATTAATTTTGAATCGTCTTCGAATAGAGTATTCAGACAACGATTACTGGAAGACATAATGCGTCAAACATTTTTTAACGATGATGATTTAAATAATCCTGTGTATATTGGTAAGTAAATTCTTTAAGAAGATGTAGAATTAGATAAAAAGTTTATTGTGTATTTAATTTTTTTATTCAATTATTATTTAATTTTCGCTAATCAATTTTCCACCGCTCTAACGAGACTAGTATTCGAATCAGAGTGGTATATCAATATGTATATAGCTCAGACAAATTCTTTTGAAAAGATTTGGAGTTGAATAAAATTGCGTAAAGCAACTTTATTGCTCTGACAAAACGAAAGTGTAATCGAATCAGAGCAGCTAATATTATTATAAGATGAAGGATACATGAATTAAGGAAATTTTACTTTAAAAAATATTATTTATTAAATATACAACAGTATGTATATTGCACGATGGCACAGTTTAAATACGATGAATAAATGGAATAATAATAAATAAATAAATAAAATAATAAATAAAATAAATAAATTAAATGAAAAAATTA
>JABFQD010003049.1:0-13951 GCA_022817045.1 Psix sp. ZL-2020 | reverse complement strand
TACGAACTATCTATATGTAAAGAAAAAATTGTCATACATGTTATTAAGTTGTATAACATATTCAAAAATTAAAAATAGTGTAATCTTTACAAAAGCAAATATGAATTGTAGTAGAATATAATTAAGTAAAAACATCGAAAAAATTGTATAAAATTTAAATATTACAAGGTTGACTTAATTAGAAATACTCAAAAGAATTTTTATATTTTTTGCTTCAATTATTCTTTTCTAAGTTCCTAAAAAGAAGCCAAGAGTACTACCAATAAATAAATTATTAATCGAAATGTTTTTCATACATGGAAATATTAATCGAACATGAAAAATGTTACATCGAAAACTCAATATCATAAAATGAATGTTAGGAAGAAAACTGTGCCAAATATAGAATGAATATATATTTATATTTATAAAGATTGTTAGTCATGTATTCAAATAAACCTTTCATTTCACTTAACGACGAACAGTTTGTAAAATTCAAAACTTTAATAATAATCAATGATGGTACTGTTTCATTTTGGTTTATTCAAAATAATACCCACAATAGAGTTGCAATTTAAACTGTACATCATATCACTCAAATGTGAATGGATATATACTGTTTATTAGTGTGTAAGTTATTCAAAGAAATTACATCTCAAAACTGTACGTGTAGTACAATATAACATAGATTAACGAATATGACAATGTAACTAAAATTCATCTTTGTAAAATGATATGTAAATCTCTGATTTATTCAGCAATGCGCGAGATTTCATTTATAATGAAATTTCTTGAAATAATGACATATTATTTTCATATATATTCCATCTTTAGTCTAAAAAGAATTGTCAAATATAAATTTGCATATCATTAATATGTCGTTATGTTTGTACAGAATGTAAAAACGATTTATAAAAATATCATGGGAAGAGCCTGCAAGTTTAATGTGTGCGTTTTGTAAATACATGAATATACTATGTAAGTTTGCGCTATTAAAAATAAAAGTTTCGACCTGCAACGAAAACACTATTCCATTCTTCACATCTTTTACATTTTTTTGGTTATTCATAAAAGGTAAGGCTTTGAAAGAAAAAAGAAAATCAAAACTTTAATGCTATAATCAATTTAATGGCACTATAATATGTTATATTAGGACATTCTATTTGACAGCTTATAACGTTATAATATACAATACATATTACATACGATTCTTATAAATTATATGTAATGTATATCGCACACTGACAATGTAGTTGAACAGTCGATTAATCTTATATGCGTCCTTTCGATAATAATAGATGCTTCATTTGTGTGTATTTTTGTAATATCTCGTATTTTTCATGTTTTGGTTAAATTTTACGATCGTTAACGGCTTCTTGAGACGCGGTCTCTGTTTTACTTGGATTACGCTTAAAGTTAGGTTGAATTATCTCCCACATCATATCATCATCTTACAACTTTTAACGAGAATCGTTAGCACAAATTTAATCAACTATAATTATATTTTTACTTGATCACTAATAACACTTTACAAAACTATATACACTAAAGCGTTTTACTCTTCTATAACGTATGTTCATCAGCTAGCAACATTATACTTTTGTATTTCTGCAGTTTTTCTTGTTTCCGTCAAGCATTTTTGTTAAAACTTTTTATATTCAGTAATTCATCGTCAAAGTTTATGCACAATGCAGCGATGAAACAAATGATGTTTGAAGCATTTGATCGCTAGCGTATTACAAAGATGTAATAAAGATTTTTATACCTTTTGTCGCACGAAAAATGGTATTATGTATATGTATGTATGTGTATATATACATATACATAAATACATATACTCGATCATCTATCTCTACACAACTAATCAACGTCCATAGTTTTGTTTTATTTCAAATTTTTATTTTTCTCGTTAAATTTAACCATTGAAATTGATTTGTAGTGTGACGAATGCAACACGTTGCTCATATCTATGCGAATGAAAAAAGTCATATCAAGAACAAATATGTGAAACCGGATTGTTTGTTCGTTTTTGTGTGTTTATGTATGTAATAATAATATACAGACTATAATGGCGCGAAAAAGATTCGTACTTGATTCATCCGAGTCGCTACTGTCTCATATCGGAAAATTAACTCTAGCAAATATCTAGTGAGTAACTAGTGGAAAATGGTGTGCTGAAAAGTGCTTTGATCAGAAAAGTGTCTCGTGTTCAACTTGTCTTTGTGGATCTTTTGCATACTATAGTTTTTCCATTGAATTGCTCTCCGCCTTGATTCGTGATAAAATTTAACCGACTATAACACTTAGACAAAACATTCCGAAATAATGCGGGAGAATGCTTAGTTAAGATCACCGCATTATTGGTGCTTACTTGTAATGACCTTAAGAGTTTCGCATCACTAGCACCTAAAACAACATTTTGCTTGCAGCATCGAATTACTTTGAACTTTGACGCTGACGCTCGCTCGCTTTGTAATGTATAGTACATAGAATTGCGTTGATTTTTCACAAATATACCTCCAAGTTTCGAATTATAAATGCAAATCTTGGTATAACGAACAGACATCGCGATGATGAAAGCATCAAGCGCAAACTGTTTTCATCGTACATTGAAACTCAAACGGTTTATTAGTGCAATTATAAAAATCATTTCTGATTAATCAAAATTGAAACGTACATCGAACGGCTAAAAGTACTGAACACCGGTTATTCATAGTTAAAAAAAGTAATAAGTATTTACAAGTACAAATGATAATAGTCGACGACAATTAATTATTAAAAATCTTTCGTCGTTACAAATACATCAATCATTCAATTTTGTAAATCGGTTGAATAACTTTTTGTTTGCTGTGCTCGCACAATATCAACGATAATTCTGTCGACGGTTAAAAAACAGATCAGCAGATTCGTCAGTTTGCGTACAGAAGTATGATCTAGAATTGCGAGATTCATTCAACGTCGATTGCGATGTGAGAATTTAATATTACAAATCAAGGTGCACGACACTGCATACGTACGATTGCATTGCCGCATCAAAGTGCAAAGAAGAGCTTTTCTTTGATTTTGTGTTTAGCTTGTTTGTGATACTTAATATCTCTTATGAGTCAACAGCTGTCCTTTGCTAGGACGACACAGTGTCAACAATAATATCGAAACAAGTTTCAAAGCTCGACTGTTGCGACTTAACTTCGATGTCTGGGTACTTTCAAATACGAGCGAGTTGTTAAATTCGAAAATGAATTAGGAACGTATAGTTAATATCATTAAGTTCAATACATTCATATGTATACAATCCAGTGCACACGAGTTACGCTGAACGACTTAAAAACGAGGGGCACACTCAAATCCAACTCAAGAACTAGCACTCGTGACTTATTTCTTAACTGCACAGTCCATCAATTACAAATCAGATAATTTAATTAATCGGATGTCAATTAAGGAATTAGAGTCGCAATAACTGAGTGTAACCGAAGCAGTCGATTGTACTTTAAAGAATTTTGTTAGAAGCCAATCGTTGGTAATTGATCATAAAATGAACGACTAAAGGATTTAATTAAACGCGTATCCCTGATCTTGAATCAAATATTGAGAGGAACGATGGCAAGGCTCGAATTTTTAATGTACAACAGATAATGAATTGTAGATATAGCGTAGTCAGCCCACTGTTACAGCTTTTCCGCGGTTCTTTGCTTGTTCAGGTACTTATTCAGTCTTTCAATGGCGAATTTCATATATGATTCTTTATGCGAGCTTTCACACTTCTGTTAAAGTGTGTATTCAAATGAGTATGTATTTAAATGAGTGGCTTTAAACGCAATAGTGAAAAAAGATCTTAATAACAAAAGAAGAATATTTCATTAACTTCAGTATATTCACTTCAGCATGAGAGTATTTACTGATTAATGTGATTATAATTACTAAGAGTACATGGTTATACTTCATTTATGTTCTAAAGTTAAATAACTCAACTTAATAATTAAGATTTATTAAAACTTTAGAATTTAAATTATTTCTTTTAACGAATATTCGATTAATTTATACGAACGTATTTTTTTATAGCTAAAAATTAATTAATATAAGTTCACTATTCACATTGTGAAATTCGAACTCTTATGCATTCTTAAATGATATTTTGTATTTCTGAATAGTTCGGAATGCATAACACACGCGATTAAAGCTGCGATGCACAGAACATTCCGAAGAGCTTTGCCGAAGATGAAAGTGATCGCTGTCCTCGATTTAAAAACAAAAATGCCTCGCGTCCTAAATTCGGGCACCGATAATTATACTAAAGTGGCCTACTCGAAAACTTGCTCCTCACAGCAACCCTAAGTGCGATGACAACGATTCTTCCATCACAGAAAACATTGTTTCATTTGGCAGAGTTTTTTGTCTGTTGATTGGAATATCTCTGTGATTATAGATTTTCAAAATCTCATCCAAGTATAATATTGCTGTCATCGCAGATAGTCCTCCGTGAAAAACTGTGCACCTAATTTTTCATTAGTAATAATATAACAATAATAATAATAGTGATAAAAATAGTAATTATTATAAAAATTTTACTAATATTAGTAATAATAACAATAATAATAATAATAAAAATAATAATAATTATAATAATAATTTGTGGTGTGCCCCTGTATTCGGCTTGTCGAAATAAATATTTTAGCCACATACGTATTAATCTCATCCGTTTATGCGATCTATCATGTATCGATACATGTATGTGAATCACATATAAGCGTAAATGCATACGTATGTTGTACAGGAAACGAGTTGAGTACTCTGTAAAAAATCCAGCTGTCGAGCAATAATGAGTCTCCACTAATTTTGTTTAGACATAAATGTATATTTTGCTATATACAAGGAAATGTTGTCGCTTTTGAATTTTATGTGAAATTTCGATTTTTTACAGCGCACAAACAACCCTTACGTTTAAATAACAAGACAGTTTAACCTCCGATACTTTTGTACCTTAATGAATCAACGATTCTAATATCTAAGTGGGTGTTGCCTTTATATTTTTTGGCTTGTTCTTTGTACGAAATTGCTTACCACTTAACAAATAAAGTTTTGATTAACTTCACGATGCCCATTTTATTTAACCCACGCACCGATTTACTATCGCACTTAGTATATTAACATTTCGCGCTGAAATATTTGTTTATTTTATCTATATCATCGACACAATTTCTTCTAATATCCTTCGCGGTTTTAATTCAAATTGAGCTCACAAGTTAGAGTATGATTGTTAAAAGTTTGTTCGGAGCTCAGAACCTAAATTACAACTATACATCCATTTTCCAAATCACATATTTGTTATAATTTTATTTTATGGTGAAGTCTCGAGGTCCATAAAACACTGCAATTAGAATCAAATCTGACCATTATTTTACTTATATTGCTGAATCGAGTAAATGTTTGCTTACTTGAAGAGACGCTAGGGTAATATCTCTGAATTCGTAATAGCAATAATGATGATGATAATAATAACAATTGTTAATTCTATCTAAAAAACCTGAAATACATCAAGCCTCCTGATCTGGGGCAGTTTCAGATACGCGAGGCTTGGATTCTGTTAAAGTTTAACGAACAATATTTCTAGTTTAAGTAAGGCATTGCCTTCAATGCGTTAGTTAACTTGGAATTAATACGCTCAGTAACACGAAAACACATATAGTGGAATATTTGGAGTTGTTTGAACGTTTCATGATTAGCTGCGACCTTTGCTCGAGTCCACAAATTATTATTTCCAATTTCCGAAATAATCATTTAATTGTTGTTTTATGTTTTTTTTATAGCTCTGAATACCATGAAAATAACACATAAATCAAGGAAATAAATTTTGTTTTTGATAGATCTATTCTGTTGAATCATAAAAATAGGACATTTCTTAATATATCTATATTCGGAAACTGATATAACAAATTTGGGGAGGCGATTATCGTGCGCTATCATCGGAATACATCGAATTCGAATGGATTCAAAGTCTACTCTGACTAATCTCTAAAACAGATAAATTTATCTAAACTACACATTAAGTTTTGATTTACACAAACACTTTTTTAAATGTTGTCGCTTAATGTCTTAAAATAAGTTCAAAAACACCGATATCGAACTAAC
The DNA here is from genome assembly GCA_022817045.1 of Psix sp. ZL-2020. Lineage (NCBI taxonomy): Eukaryota > Metazoa > Arthropoda > Insecta > Hymenoptera > Scelionidae > Psix > Psix sp. ZL-2020. Next base: position 7,846 of record JABFQD010003049.1, on the reverse strand, counting down.
ATCCTTGTTCATACGTCCTTTGAAGGGTCAAAACAAATATTGTCGAATATTAAAATCTACTTCAAAAGGAAACATGATGTTACTCATTTTGAATTCAAATCAATACTCTATGACTGAAAATAAATAGTTTATATTTATCTGACGTTTGGATTCGATTGCCCAAATACGATGCGATCAACAGGAATTGCTGTTAGGGCTCAGAAAACAATTCCCAAAGAAGGCGTCGTTTAAAATCATAATTTGTAAACATACTTTCAAATTCGATCTTACATGCGTTTCGTAACAATTTTAATACTACGTTTATTATCATCGTATAATAGCAAATTTATTACTCACGATATACAATACATATTTATAGATTCTTTGCATGGTTTAACACGACGAAACAGAGTTGTAAATATTACGCACGAGTTTGTCATAAATTGTAATATTTGAATAATACAGTGCAAGAAAAGAATGAAACGATAAACTATTTGGCCAGAAACGTTCCATCTTATGTCAAATATGTGGGTGCGTAAATGCTCTCCACGTGTGCGTACCTTCTAAACTTATTTTGCATCTAAATTTAATTTTACATGAGTTTTTCTTCAAAATAGAATGTATTTAAATAGACTTTATTTATCGATCGATACCGGACCTCAGAAATAACCTTCATTAACATCATTGTAAATAGTAATTGAATGTTGATTTTGATAATAACTTCCTTTTTCGATCGCAATTCATTGTAATAAGGTTCCTGAGCTCGTCGCAATAGAGAGAAATTTTTACATTCGAATCGATGAATATTTGTTGAAATGTAAAATAAGAGAATTAATGAATATTTAACGCCGAATTACAAGTAACCCAATGTCGCATAAGTTTTTACATATGGTGCGTCCACTCTACAGTTCTCTCTGAAACAAAAGAAAACCAAGTACTATTAAGAAAAACTCAAAAAAATAATAATTAATTGATTCTATTAATCATATAATAATTAATATGAAAACAATTCAAAATATAAATTGCATCACCCTACAATAATACATTAAAAAATAATAAACAAAATCGTTTGCGTTAATAAAAAATATCTAACTCTAATCATCTGAATTCCATCAATCAGTTGTAATATTACACTATTATTCAATTCCAAAGAAAATACCCAAAATAGTCGGGAATGTATTAAAAGAATAGAAAATACATGTCTTCTTCTATCATCTAAGACTCATCATCACGAATTACGTTCAAATAGTTAACTACCTGTTACATTTCGTTACAGCCATTTTCTTCTCATAATAATTATATATTATATTGCATTGAAAAATCGCGATTTACAATTTTACGCGAGAATACATTCTACTCGGCTGAAACAATCGAAAACTTACTCGTCTTCCCACGGGCAAACTTCGTTAACTTTATTGTCTCGCTTCTCCTGAGGTGCCGCGCCGGCGGCGGCGTCGGCTGCGTCGGGGACAGCTTCGTCCTGACCCGGCTGGGCGTCCGGTTCCCAGACGGGCACGACTTGCGCCTCCTCCGCGCCCTCCACGGCTTCCGGTTCTTCGTGAACCGCGGCAGCGACGACACTCGCGTCGTCGCTCCGTTCTAACTCGCTTTCTGCTGCCTCGACCTCCCGTTTATCGTCTCCGCCTTGGACCGCGACCTCGGCCACCTCTTCTTCGGCCCACGTCGGGTCTTCCGGCAAGTCTCCTACTATCGCGTTGATGCTGATTAGCGGCGCCTTTCGATCTCCGGGCGATCGCCGGCTCAGCTTCATTGACTCCTGCTCCACCTCTGACTCTTCCGGCACAGTTTTTACCTTCAATATGGACTCCGACTTTTCAACCACGATGCTCGCTAAGTCAAACGACTGCTGAGGTGATGGATAGTTACATGATGATACAGATGCCCGACTAGTTTCTGCGAGCTGTTGAGCCATGTTGCATGTTAGTTTTATCATTTGTTAAAGTGCCATTTTAATTTGTGCCATTTTTTATTGATTTCAAACAAGTGGATAATGTAAAATGTCAATTTATGACATTTATGATTCATAAGTATTTCATTCTTTGTTGTAACATTTTCAATTTCTTGTCACATGTGACAAATACATTTAAACTTTTAAACTCATTATTTATGTATGTAAGACTTCAGTACACATTTATATTTTATAGCTATTCCCAACCAACATAAGTATTTTAATAAAAGTTTTAAGTCTTATAATATATGCCTAATAAAAGTATTCTTCAATAAAAGTTTTTGTTTGAGATAAAATTATTGAACTTGAAAAAAGATAATTCCATAAGTTATCATTTCTATTGATTTGATGTCGCAGTAAGTAGCATAAATAAGCGTCAAAACAAAAATATAAATACTACACGCATTGATAAATTATTTGCTCTAATAACAATTTTGCACGATTTGCAGATTAATTTATTTTGATGAATATGGAAACTAATGTTTCATCGATTGGTTTGATGTTGAAATAACTTTGATACCATTTAGTCGAATAATTCGTAATTAAATCACTTGAAATCAACAATGAATTACGCTGAATAATTTGATATAAATGAATTTACCGAAGTTTCCATTCGACACTTGAATTGCCTGGTTTGTATGTAAATCAAGGTATTTTCAAAAAAGTAAACAATGGTAAAAGCATAGTCCAAATAGTGTTGGAATAACCATATCTTGATCTAATAAATTTTTTTCACAAAAAAAAAAAAAAAAAAAATTAAAACCAGCGTTCAATATTGATTTCTCTATCTAGAAGTTTTTCAACCATACCTTAACTCGACCCGTGACTGAACCTACAGAGAAGTTACGAGTGATCGTTCCTCTTTCCTGTGACTGCTGCTGTGTGATTGCGCAAGTCTTTTTCAAACGTTCAGATATTTCAGGAACGGCAACACTGACGTCCGAAGAAGAGCTACATGAGTCCATCTGCGTTGAGTTCTTACGTGAAGTCCTAAGTTCGAAAGACTGCGATTGAGAGGCACTTGGTTCTTCAACCGATGCCGTAAGTGCAGATGACGTGAGCGACGCGGCACCCTCGGAATCCGCTCCAGCTGCCGTCTCCCAAGGGCACACATCGTCCATCGGGCGAACTGCTTCCGCTGTACCAGCATCCCTGATAACACAAATTCTATTGTTATATTTGTACGCCCTTGTATTTCAAATGCAACACAATACATCCAATTTTGCAATTTTCGTGAATTCACTCCATTTCCATATGAGAGCTTTTGATTCAAAATAGCTATTACGTTTCTTTTCGAAAATTCTTTTCACGGAATCTTAAAAGACTTATTATATTATTCAAGTGCATTTGGAAAATAATTTAAAGGATATTTCACATTAATGTTGGCAAAAAATGAATTTCATGTTCAATTCCTGAACTAATTTACACTAACGATGACATATTGTCGAATGTCAGGCTAGATTAAATACTTCACGTCTCTGGGGTTAATTTATGCAAGTTAAATTTTCCAAGGTACCATTATTTTACAGATAATTCCTGAGCTTATTTATTAACTTAAACAATTCATTTTTTAACGTTGATAAAATTAATAAAAATCCAACTGGAATATTTCAGTAACAATAATGGCACAGTTGATAATGTGTTCTCGTGTTCAATTTTTGTTGAATATAAATTAGAATCTGAGTAAATTGGGTCAGCGATTTGCCATATTTAGCTATCTCTTATATTAAATTCGCAGAAAAAAAGATTCATTTTCTATTTTTTATGGAACCGTTATTTATTACTTAGAGACATCAAGTGATAAATTGGGATTATTACACTATGGTATGGAAACAAAATTTATCAGCTGATCACATCTATTAATCGGTTATAAGACAATGGCATTACGAGAGTATAAACACCACGTATGATGTCTTATGTCTTACAGAATTTAGAGGTAATCGATAAGGTTGGCCCAAGTGGCGTGAATATTTAATCGCATAATACGTATTTTCAAACCAATGTTCAATCAAAAGCTTATCTTGGAGGATTATTTAAAGTCCTGGATAAATGACATACTTAATATGTGCATTTGCAACGTATTACAGTTGCGATCTAAATTGACCGCAAAGGTTTTGTTCACGAAATTGAAAAACCACTGCAATAAAATGAACTTCTTGCTATTTTTATGCCTCAACATAACTCATGTACAAAAATGCGAAACGTGTACAAAATAAGTCATCTGAGTTTTTGTTATTAAATATGCATTGTATATGCAATTATTTACAAATGGTTAGCTATTGTTCACTTTTACCAAATCATCACGTAACAATGTGAACTTTTTATTTAGTGTTTTTCTTTTTTTGGTGTTCATTAAACTAATTTAAGTACCAATAAACTTAATTTCCGGTAACGAATTTTTGTTGAAAAGTACTAAGAAAAAAGTCTAAATTAACTAAATGAATTGTTTATCGATAATCGAATATATACACAGAATGATTTAGACTTTTTTCAATTATTTGCTTCAAAAATGGTTACCAGCGATACTCGATGACAATTTTAGGTGCAAAACTTATTATACAAAAGTAAAACTCACATAAATTTCAAATGAAATTCCAGGGAAGTTAACGTGATGTTATTTAAAATTTTAAGGAAACAACTCGTTTCATCAAAATGCGTGCACAGTAGGGACCTGAAGTTTTACAAACCAAAATATCATTTCAAATTTGAACTTGCACTTTTGAGATAGTCAGATTGTAAGTATAAAATACTTCTACTGTTATTTTATACTTATTTACAATATATTTTATTCACATTACCAAGAGTGTCGATTTTTAGCCATGTCATAAGCAAGTCTTGACAAATTGTGACTTGACAAATCGACACCGAACTAAAACGTTAATAAGAGCAAACATATCACCCAAACAATTAATACCAAATTTATAAAAACAGATAGAGACAGAGACGTGGAGAGCGGAAAAGTTGGAGAAGGAAAACACAACCGACAGATAAAATCACTAAATACAGATAAACGCAACACAAAGTGATCGTGACTCAGAGTTCAAAATTTGCGGCGATGCATGGATTTTCATTGAATGAATATAACCTGCAAATTTGACGGGTGGAAAGTAAAGTCGATCAAAATTATTCACTTTACTTATCCATTTTACTTTCCTTCCGTTTCCACGTGAACCTTTTTCGAATTGCATATCAAGTGAATTTTTCAAATTAAAAGTGTTCTTTTAAAAAGCAAACAATGTTGTGTTTGTTAGTGGTGAAAAAGATATAAAAATTCTTGCGTTTCAGCTTCTAAACGTATATATGCAAATACATATTTCTGCTATAAATATTATGACATATGAACAGTTATTATGATATTTTAATCAATTTTTATGAATGTTAATATGAACTTAAATACATTTTAATAGTCTTGATTATCAATGTTATAATATAATATAATAACTTATATGTAAACATGATATTTGATACACTAATACAATTTCCTTGATATAATAAAATTTTCATAGTTATGAGCTGGAATTGATTAGTTATAAATAAATGTCTATTTTAAAAGAAATTTGAATGCAATTTTTTTCTGAAACAATGAGAATAAAAAAAGCTTTATTTGATATTTTGGTATATGAAATTTACGTTCGACAACAATGCATTTATAATAAAACATAGTAATTAATTTTGTATGAAATTAAGTTTTTATTAAAAAAAAAAAAATAAAATTGTGTTATTTATTAATAATTACTTTATAGTTAATATTATAATCATGTTGACTAGAATTAATAATTTTTGTATAAAAGTATTATAATTTTAACTTAAATTTGATTAATATTTTATAGTAGAAATATGTATACATACCTACGCGTATACATATGTGAAGTAACTTTTAATAGATAACTTTACAAAGACTTTCTGCAAGTATTTTTAAAAATGGTAAATGCTTCATTTATAATAAAAAAAAGCTAGCAAAATCTTATTTCAGCTTATTTATAAACAGTTATTTTTTATGCAAAATAAATTCAAAATATTTTTACTTTTTCACATAGTTCAACATCAAATTTGATTTGTGCGAAGTGATAATTCATATAATAACGTGTTATTTACTGTGAAAATGCACATATATAGGCACATATATATTTTTGTTTGTAGGTACATTATTGTTTCAAATTTATTTCGCGTCTTACGTGTTTATAATTAAAATTATGAATTATTACACAATTTAGTAATCAAATTTCATTATAATCAAATCAATCAAATTGAAAGATATTAGATCGTTTTAATTAAAATTGAAAATAATTGTTTTCATAGTTTACATAATATAAATTACGAATTGTAGTAACAATAAATTCCAATAGAATATAAAATTTCGAAATGAAAACTTCAATTTGATGAAATATGTAATTGAATGTTTGTATTTCTACATTATTCGTATTTAAAAATCACTCTATATTTAAATATTACTTTAAGTTGAAAATATCTGACATCTTGCAATACCAATAGACATACTGCTTATGTTTGTTGATTTTTGTGTTCTCGTTTATTCAAACTTCATTTAATGTTGTAATGTTAATTACTATAAAATGTCTATCACTAATAATATTTATAGTACATACTTAAGTACGTAATAAACTTCCTAATTTTGATGTAGCACTTAATACACAAATTGACCAAAGACACACCCACTGAATATATAAAAACTGAACGAACGACACACCAGTAAAAGATGCGAGACGAGAAACGTTGCAAAGAACTTACTGCATACAATGAGAACTAGGCCTTGGAGGAATCTTTACGAAGCGAGCCAGATCTCCCCTGAAATTATGGCAACAAAGTCGACAATGAGGGACCAAAGAAGTCGATTTTAGCTCCACTTTATCCAACTCTAACTTCACTTTTCGAGATCACGTCGTCAAATTCAAGTAATCAAAATCAGTTCAGTTCGTTACATTAACTTTTTCTCTTTTTATACCCTAGACTCGAATTTCCTGTGACTCATCCAATTTGGAAAGAATCCATTTGGAGCGAAACTCTGATGAAGTTTCGTTCGATTAACTCCGATGGATTGATTCAAACAGACAAGCACTGGGTTCAGGTATGATTGGACCTACCTATAAGGAATATCGGTGAGATTGGACTGGCTGTGTGAGTGTGGCACGTGTGGAGCCGCGGTAACGTCTCGCACTCCACATATCGCCAACTCGTGAGCCGATCCGGATAGGCTTCGATCACTGCCTCGTCGTTTCGCACCTGACGAAGCACTGATCATACAATGTTGTTGCTGCAGACTTCCACTAAGTGGTGCAGTCGTTGACGACACTTTATTTTTTCCCTGACCTCCGAATCGAAAGAATCTGCAATTTACGAACATAATTTTTTTACCAAAGTAAGTTTTTTACCAATGGTCATAGCGAATCTAGAACGACTAGTTTTAAGTAATTTATATAGCATGTCAATAATCATATTTTTATTATTAATTTCAGCAAAAAATGCAGTTTTCTTCTGAAATTAATATTTCACTTTTGTAGATAAAAAGAGAAGTAGTTGCATTGATATGTACTATAATAGATAATATTAAATAAATGTGTTCAATTTGAGCTTATCATAGAATATAGCATCATTTTAATTTAAGTGTCGATTAAATTTCGTTTAATTAAATCTGGATGCATCTGAATGAAAATGAATTCATTTTTAATCGATGTTTGAGTACTGGTAAATAGAGAAAAAAACTTTACTGCTTCAATGAGAGAAATACTTCAAATGCAATTCTTGTTAATTAAATGTGTTTCTAAAATATATCATTTAAATTACCATGTAACGATACAGCTGTGAGTAATTCTAAATACCGGTTTCAATATATTGGAAAACTCATTACACACAAATAACGAGAAATGCAATCAATACAAATAT